>CAIGQQ010034599.1:3542491-3557299 GCA_903798035.1 Danio albolineatus | reverse complement strand
CCGGTTTCCCCCACAGTCCAAAGACATGCGGTACAGGTGAATTGGGTAAGCTAAATTGTCCGTAGTGTATGAGTGTGTGTGTGAATGTGTGTGTATGGATGTGTTTCCCAGAGATGGGTTGTGGCTGGAAGGGCATCCGCTGTGTATGGAACAATATTTACAAAGATTGATTATTAATAATAAGATTCTGTGTTAGTTAGTTAGTTTTGGCCAAAACGTAAACAATATAACATAACATAACTTTTTCTTTTTTTTGCTGGGGCACCAATGGCTTTAAGCAGGCTTCACTGTGGCATTTGAAGAAAACTTTTGGATCATCAGTGGGAAAATTAACAATAATTTATCAATAGATCGTAAATATTCATAATATTCAAAAACATAATGCCATAATAGACATAATGTGACTATGGTGTGTGCCAGTAATCCAGGGCAGTCCCTGAATGAAAAGGTCTGGTACCGGCTGTGCTGTTAGCAAAGAAACTGCAGGATGTTTATCGTTTCAACCATTCTTAAACAGCTCCGGACTAATTGTGATTAGTTATAATATAGATAAGTAAGATTAAGTTAGTTAAATAAACGACTTGTAGCTTGTTACAGAAAGAGTGTAGACTCCTTCTGAGGCTCCTCCACCTGTATGATCCGAGCGGGCGGAGCCGCGATGGCGCAGTTCCTGTTGTTGTGTCCGCGGACACAAGCTCGCCTCGTCCCGTCATATTTAATGACTTATTTCACTGTTATAATAAGAAGTTATCATTATTATTATTATTATTATTATTATTATTATTATTATTATGCAGCTGGAATGACCGGCTCCAATCCATCATCAAAATCCATGAGGTTAGCTCGACTCTGAAGCTTTGATTGTCTGACTGACATACGGACGTAGCCTGTGACTGACAGCTCGTCTACAGTATAAACAATTAAATGGCAAACGTTTTTAGTTAGCCTAGAAAATCCTCTTTATAAGAACATATGTTTTTTTGTTTTGATATTATCATTAAATCAATGAGCAAACTTGGTGCACTTCGCCGGCGGTGACTCTCCTCCCAGGGGATGCTGAGCTCGCGCATATCTGTTCTATATATAACAGTAACTGTATATAACTGTTATATCGCATTTTGCAAAGAAACTGGTCTGGCGGATATTGGGTTTTGTGAAAAAATACATTTTGTAGTAGGCCTAAAATGTTCATTCTTAAATTGTGTTAATGACAGCAATTCACACATAGATAAGGGTACATCTGAACAGTGATTTCCAATCATAAAATCCAAATGTCAAAAAATGGCGTTTATCGTGTTTTGCAACGAAACTCTTCATATACAGTGCTCAGCATAAATGAGTACATTGTCTGTCTGTCTGTCTGTCTGTCTGTCTATCTATCTATCTATCAATTTTTGGTGCATTTAAACAAAACTGTTTTATTAAACAGTTCTATTCATTAAAGCATCATATAGCTTGTTATATATAGCTTGTTAAATCACCATGGATGTATCCAGATCTTGTGTGGTGATAAACAGATTTTAAAGTGGTCGTAAACGTAAACAGTACATCTATGGAGGAATAAAAGAACAGACCTTCATAATGTATATAAATGAATTTCCACCACAGTTCGATTAACATCTTTAGGTATAGAAAGGTAATACATTTAAACTCAAATCAGATATTGTTAAAATAAAAATTACAAACTAGAAAATGTCAACTATTTTATATTTTTATGTTATTAATATGTTTCGAATAATTTTTGATGATAAAACATCATATAATAGGTTAAATAGATTCAATTAGAAAGATAAATTCTAAACGAAAACGAAATATAAATTATCATATAGATCAAATACACTTGATAAAATAAACTAAACAGATAAAATATATGTGCAATATTTGTGTTTGGAATAATCTTCATAATAAATTCATCTGTAGCATGAATGTCCACTGGTCACATTTAAGACAAAGGGACAGTTTAATTTGTTAATACACCTCCTCATTAGTTTCTGTTAATTCTCTGAATGAAAGTAAAGGGAGTTCTCAGATTGGTGGGCGAGAGAGGCTTGTTACCTGATTGGCTCACATCCTTGCATCATTAACTCTGTGATTGATCCCGTGGTCTGTTATCAAATCAAAAGCCGCGAATGTGCACTCATCCTGGCTATCAACATCAGACTTGACATATCGGCTCCTTCTCATGCTGGATCAGCAAACATGCAACAGGCTAAGCCAGGAGGACCCGATTAAACTAGGTCAAGCTGCTCTTTCTCTGTTATCCTGAATTTCTTGATTCCACTTTAGTGCAATATCCCTCAGAAGTTTCTGAAGCTTTTATTTTTTCAGTATGTTGTTTCAGCAGGTTGTTGTACTTCCAACTAAAATGGAATATTGAGTAGGGGGCGGGGCTTTCTTTTGTGCATAATTCCTTCTTAGCAAACTAATAGTAAAAGGGGCGTGGTTAAGAATATTGTGGCTGAAGCCATCAAACTGACGTCAACAGAGAACAACTGCTACGCCAAACTTGAAAGCAAACGATTAGACTTTGTTCGAAGATTTGATTTGATTGAAGAAAGAATTTCATTGGAACAACTTGTATAGATTAATGTTCACCTAAAGAATATCAATGTGCCCAAGAAAAATAAAGGGGCGACACGGTGGCGCAGTAGGTAGTGCTGTCACCTCACAGCAAGAAGGTCGCTGGTTCGAGCCTCGGCTGGCATTTCTGTGTGGAGTTTGCATGTTCTCCCTGTGGTCGCGTGGGTTTCCTCCGTGTGCTCTGGTTTCCCTCACAGTCCAAAGACATGCGGTACAGGTGAATTGGGTAAGCTAAAATTATCCGTAGTGTATATGTGTGAATGGGAATGTATGGATGTTTTCCAGAGATGAGTTGTGGCTAGAAGGGCATCCCCTATGTAAAACAAATGCTGGATAAGCTGGTGGTTCATTCCGCTGTGGCGACCCTGGATTAATAAAGGGACTAAACAGAAAAGAAAATGAATAAATGAATGAATGAAGCAAAATAAACATTTTGATTTCACATGGACTTCAAACTTAGATAATTTACCTGGATAAGTTCACATCCAAAATTCAGTTATTTACCACGATGAACCATAATTTACCATCCTATTGTTGCCAGTCAAAGACAGAAGATGTGCTACTGTTGCGATCTGTAAGATTTAAAAATTGTAGTTGTCAAATAAATGCATCCAATGGTGCATTTATTTAGTAAAAAATGTAATAAAACCAGTAATATTGTTAAATATTAAAGCAATTAGAAGTAAATGATAAAATAATTTTTACTTTTGGGTGAACTGTCCCTCTAATGTTTTTGTCAAAATTGTTTTTTTTTTTTTTTTTAGGATTTGGTCAATAGAAAGTAAAAAATAGCATTTTTTAGAAACAAAGGTATTCAGTTAGTGTGTGTGTGTGTGTGTTTTCTCTTGCAGGTCAGGCTCGGCTCCTGTTGATCTCAGTATGTTACAGAAGCAGCTGCACTCAGGCCACTACGAGAGTCTGGAAGCCTTTCATTCAGACATGCTGAAGGTGTTCCACTGCGCCGAGGTCAGTTTCACACACCGTTCACAAACTCACACTGTTTGATGTTCTCCTGCACCTGTCTCTGTTTGGACTTTTCAGCTGCCAAGGTCAAACCTCAAAGTGAACATCAAACAATATTCACAATATAATAGAGTACAATAGGGTTTTTTATTGCTATGCATCCAGAGTATTTTTTTCTGTTAGTGAACAGCATCATGTACTTGTTAACAGCCCAAGTCTTTCTGACCCTCTCAGTTACCACTAATTTACTCTCAAGTGGGTTCAAACATGCATGATTTTCTTTTTCTGCTGAACAAGAAAGAAGATATTTTGAAGGAGAGTCCAACTTATAGGAAAAATCAATGGTTGCTGCTTTTCAACATTCTTCAAAATATCTTCTTTTGTGTTCAACCAAAGAAAGAAACTCATAAAGTTTCGGAAGTGGGACTTAGGGCTTTACAATCAATCAAAGGTGATAGTGAGCTCATATAGTTCTTAAAACGCCAGTTCTGTTTTGAGCACTGAGTCTCCTGCAAGTGCTTTTAGATGGAGCAGCATTTACTACACAGTCGTAGTTCACTCAAAAGCCACGCAAAATAACGTTCATAATCGCAGACAATTTAATCAACATTTAAAACATGTCATTTCCATGACACCAATCTCCTTTACGGCTGTTTCAGTGGTAACAAGAGAACGCGGTTAGAAACACTTTAAGGACAGGAGACAAAACCTGGAGCAAAGACTGCAGGACGAGACTGGAAGGACACAATATCTGATGGGATGTGCTGTGATGTCTTTTCTCCTGTCAAAATCAATGAGGCACACAGTAGTTGACAGGGCTTGCCACAAGAAGTTTGGCCAGAAGAGAAATGGTCGTGCCCAACTGAGCCTGGTTTCTCTCTAGGTTTTTTCCTTCACTTTTGTCAAATGGTGAAGTTTGTTCCTAGCCACTGTCGCCACTGGCTTCCTTGGTTGGGACTTGTGGAGGTGCGCATTGATAGATTTGCTCTTCAGTGTTTGGACTTTCAGCAGTGAAATTTAAACCACACTGAACTGAACTGAACTGAACTGAACTGAACTTCAACTCTGAAAACTGGACTGACGCAGTTTCAATTTACTAGAATTTCTATGTTAAGCTGCTTTGACACAACCTACATTGTAAAAGCACTATAGAAATAAAGATTGGTTAAAGAAAAAAATCTGTACAGACCCTCGCCCACAGAACTGTGTGGCTTTAAAGACTTACGATTGGCTATTTCAACTGGAAGGTGGGATTTCCTTCACTGTGGCAGTCATACTGCGTTGAACTTTTCCCCATTCATAGTAATGCAACTGTATATCTATAGTCTTTGATCTTGGGTGCGTCAGCACTATAGCTAAAACAAGTTTTTCAAAAAGTCATGTGCAGAAATGCGGGCACTGGTAAGGATAAGGCATGAGCCGGTATAAGATTCTGACGGTATGATAACCTTGGATAAAAATATCACGGTTTTACAGCTTGACGGTATTGTGATCACTAGGGCTGGGTATCGAGTTCGATACTTTTAAAGCACCGACCGAATCGTCTCGATACTATCGAGTATCGAAAAAATCATTTTCAAATGCTGGTGATGAGCCTGAATCAGCCTGCTGCGAGGCTGTCTTGAAAATCAATAGTTTACGGCAGTATTACGCCCACTCGCCCAGAGCTTGTCAAATGTGAGGCTGTAATGCGTACACTACACTTTAAAGCATATCATAAATTCAACGCAAACAATGTTTAGGCGATCAAAAGTATGGCTACATTATGCAAAGATTGGCGGCAACAGCGTGCGATGCAATATCTGTAAAAAGGTTATCGCGACCAAGACTGGCAACACGTCTAATATGATAATGTGGCCGTTTAAGCGAAGAAAATTAAAAGAAGAGACATCAAACGCGGGATGAAAACTTTATGAACCGATCGCTTTATTTTCCTCCTCGACACACACGCTTAAAGGGGAAACACATTCTTAAAGGGGAAACACACCCCGTCACTTTCAGCTCTCTTAAAGGGGAAAAACAACAAGCACAACTCGTGAATGCTGTCACATGTATAAATGTATGCGCCACAATAAAACACCTCGCAGTACACGGAATTAATTTACGAGCAGAAAGTTGCTCCGTGTTTGACTGCAAGATCACGCCAGCGCAGTCATCATCATCATCATCATCATCATCCTCAGTATTTTCCTGACTTTAACAATGTGCCCAGCACAAGCGTACTCCGTGACTGATGAGGATAACTGCGCGATGGCTGGGGCTCCCAAATGTAAACAGACATACAATACTAAAATGCTTTGAGGTTAACAGTAAATGATGAAGTTTACATTAAACTTGTCTTATTTAAATGTCCACCCTAATGTTGTTCCAAACCCATAAGATCTTTGTTTACCTTCAGAACACAAATAAAGATAATTTGGATTTAATCCAAGAGCTTTCTGATCCTCCCATAGATTTACTGAATATGCATTTTTCAATGTCCAGAAAGGAACCAAAAACATAGTCTAAATAAGTCCATGTGATAAAAGTGGTTCAGTCATAATTATATAAAGCTGCAAGAATACTTCTATGCGCAAAGTAAACAAAAATAATTTCAATAAATATTCAACGATGTGAGGATCAGAAAGCTCTTGGATTAAATAAAAAATATCTTCATTTGTAGATAATTAATGACAGAATTTCAATTTTTGGGTGAACTAAACCTTTAAGCAGCAGTAAGCCTCACAAATACTTAAAATTGATTGACTTAAAACTGCTTGAACTTTATTAAAACTGTTTGCACTAATATATTGTGTTAAATACACTGTTCATTTTGTGCTTTTGTTCTTTGTTTATTGGTCTTAGAGATAAGCCTGCTGTGAAAAGTGTCACAAACATCCTGAAAAAAATAAAACCAAAGTTTCTCTGAGATTGTGTTATGTAATCTTGTTAAAATATATTTCTTAAAATTAAAGTATCGAAAAAAGTATCGTTCGGAATCGGTATTGAATTCAGGGTATCGGTATCAGTATCGGTATCGAAAATTTTGGAACGATACCCAGCCCTAGTGATCACTGCATTAAAATAAATTATTTTTAAATGTCTGGCTAAAAAACAAAACCTTTTTCACCTTTGAACACAATATATTTTATTTTGAGAAACATTTAAAGTATTCTGGAGCAGTAAACATGTCAGGCTAAATAATTCAAGTGAATATTGACTTCTGCTGTCTTCATTAGTTTTACTAACATAACACAGATTTCTTTATAATTTACACCTAAAAACCTTAAAAAAGTTTTTATGGAAATACACCTTCCAAATACTCCACACACCTTAGGAATGGTATAGCAGAAAAATTTAATGAATGGGAAAAATTAAATTCTCATTAACTTCCGGCCGCAACCGTATCTGTTCTAGCAAAAATCCTTGTTAATTAAGAAACCACTATGGATTTCCTGGCACCTTTTTCTTAGTGGGTGTTTGAAGTTTCTGCATGAGAGCGCCCTCTGGCCTTTGAGATATTTACTACTGATCAGTCTACAGTGCTTGACAAGATGAGAAAAACAAATACAGATTTAGACTATTTCCGATTGCAGTTTCTTTTAGATTTATTGTGCAGCCCTAATGTGAACTATTGCATGTAAAAGTAGATCCCAAGACGATTCTGAAAGCAAACACTCAATTTATTTTCTCCACAGGGACATCTAACGTTTGCATTTTATCTAATAAAGGGGACCTATTGTGAGCTCTGAGGTTGTAAATTGGTTGAATATGCATTTGTTGAAGGTATCTTTTTGCATTAATTCAGCATCGTTTTGAATCTGTCATGTTTGTTGAGGAATTTGTGCAGGAAAAATGCATTGACTACCATGCTGTGCAGAAAATTCCAATCAGAGAAGCGCAAAGAGACTGTGGCTTAATCTTTTTGTATGATTTTAATTGATTTTTCCTTAGCTTCAACTGAAACGGTGTAATGTTGTGATTCTTATTGCTTTGGTTTGTGGCTTAAAGACATTTTTACAAAACCCCTCATTGACAAAGGAATGGGAAAATTTTCAGCGTGACTGAAAATGTGGGCAGGCATTAATACACTGTTCCGATCTCATGCTGTCTTTATGTTTTTTGTCAGAAATACTATGGCTGTGAGTCGTCAGTGGGTCGAAACGTGGGGCAGTTGAGGGAAGTGTATCACGCTGCTCATCAGGAGGCCTTCACTCGATTCAGACGCTTCCTGTGAGTGACAGAATAGCACACCAGCGACCTTTATCAGGACGCTGCTGTTACCAAACCCAGAGGCATGATGGGCCTTTCAGAAGGCAAATGATGCTCTCCGATACCAAAGACCTGCTGTATGTTGCACTCACAGATGCACTGCACAGGTAAAAGTCTTGTCTGTTATACACAAACGTACTTTAACTTCCAAAACTGTCCCAATACACACAACTGAAATATAACTTGCATAAAGGGGAGGAAAAAAATCACATTCTTAGTATTAAAGCCAATAATTATTCTGTCAACCTTAAATCTACATTTGTTCTGGTAATCTTTAATCAGAATCTAACCATTCGCTTCTGCTCTAGATTGACAGTACTTCACTGATGATGTCAGTTTGATGGATTGGGTAAAATATGCTTAGCCACGCCCCTCTAAATGTAAATTTTCTGTGAGTGCAAGGCGAGAGGAGGAGCTCAAAATTACAACCCCACCTCCTAGTTAATATTCAAATACATCAGCATACTAAAATAAAAGAGTGCAGAAAACACACTTCCAGTTCTTCCATTTTTTGGTCAAAATTGACTTGTTAACATATTCTTGTTAATTGACAATTTTTTTACATTATGGGATGTTTTTTTTTTACAAGTTGTTTACATTTTAAGACTTTTTATTTAAAAAACAAATGTTACAAATGCACTGTTTGCTATGGAATGCAAAAACTTTGAAGCTCAATATCTCAAAATCATTCAGAACGCAGATAGAACCTTATAATTCCAAGGTGACGAGTTATTAAACATCCCTTCTAGGCATGTATGATATATCCGTGTCATATTGTTATGATATTTAGAATCTCATGTCATAAATCTCATGTCTCATGTCATGTTTAATGTTACTTTGAAATATAATTCAATTATAATTATGTATTTATATTTATCAAAATATTTAAAATAATTATTTAGATAAAATTACATACAATATTATGTCGTTTGCCCATTGTTAGCTTATGATACCAGTCAAAATCCTAATCTCAGTATGCCCACAGAAATCCAAAGATTTTTTTAGCCAGTCATTAAGTCAATTTATTTACTCATGTAAATGTGCATAAATATATACTTATTCAGTTTTTATATTAATTTCAATAGTATTATTGCATAATACTCCAATGTTTTTGATTTACATACAGTGCAGTTTGTGAAGTAATATTTTTAGTAGCGGTGTAACAGATCACAAAACTCACGGTTTGGATCACACGACGTTTTTGAGTCACAGATCGGACCATTTTTCGGATCAGCAAAAAAGGAGGAGACAAATATCAATTGCTTTCCATTTATACAAAAATATTACTGCAAAAACCATTGGTTTATTCAAACAGAACTTAGAACCTGTAACTGTAGTCAAAATAAAATCAAGAAAGAACCAGCTCAAAAAAGGAAAATATTCAATACAAAAACTGATCTTTGCTGCTGTTGCTGATAACGCTAAATATAGAAATCTAACATCTTGTACAACAAATATATGCACATATTAATTTTAGAAAACCTGTTCTGTGACATAATTTTGATGGTTGTTTGTCGCCACTCATTGGTTACACAGTGTAATTGCTACAACATTTACCAGCGTCAAGTTCCATTAAACGGTAAGTTTAATCTTTACCATAAACATCATTGTTTATATCTGAACTATAAACTGTTCTCCCAGTACTTCTGTGGTATTTAATTGTTTGTAACTACTGTAACTGAAAAAGTGTAAAAACTGAATAGGTTTATTTTACAGGGAAGCTAAAATGCTTTCATACACGTGAGTTGAGGCGACCTCTCTGCAAATGTTATAAATGTTGGATTAACCCTTCAAGTTCAAAAAAGTTATTATTCCGCGGGTCACGTGTGTTCCGGCTGTGGGTTGAGATCTGTACAGATCATAGATCAACCGTGATTCGTTACACCCATCATTTTAAAAAGATATATTAAATGAGACTTACTTTGTTTGTAAAATACCTGGTTCTGATTGGATTTGCATTGCTAACATTAAACTTCTTCATTTTTTTCATGTGGTAAGTTTTTAACTTATATTCTCAAAGCATAAATCCATTTTTATTATTTTTTTTCTTTTTTACAAAACTGAACTGAAACAGCAAAAGCTTTTTCGTGACTACCTCAATAAAACTCTAAAGACCCTGAATAACACATTTCAAGAAGCAAAACTGATGATCTTTAAAAAAAAAATTATTCTTATTTTATTATAAAATGTCTTTAATTCAATAATTTTGCTTTCCGCTCTGGCAGTTTTTTTTTTTTCTTTTCGTTTCCTCTTTTAATGCTAAACCTCATTCCGCTAGAGCAGTGGAATTTTCCCTCATTCATTCAAGGCTAACCAAGCCATTTGCTTTTGGAAATGTAGCACAAGCCAGTAGTGTTGGCAAGAGCAGTCGCCTTAAACAGCCACCGAACGGATCAAAGCCTTTTATTTCTCCACAGTCCTTGAGTTATTCTCAATTTACTTGATTTATATTTGCTGGTAAGCTACTCTCCCTCTTCTTATTTCTCCTGTCCTTTGTGCTCTGCAGGTTAAGAGACAGCACTCCTGGAAATGCCATTTGTGAGCATGAAGCACGGCTGATGTTTGACAACATGATTAAGTTGAAAGCACCTCAGCCTTTCTTTCTCTCAGGGAAAAAGAAATTCAAGCGAAGAAACAGGAGACATGAACAACAAATCAACATCCGAGACCCCAGATCCTCTCATATACCCCAACAACATGCAATTCTTTCCATTTCAGATGGTATCACCATAGACGGGACATAGGCATGTTGGATAGGATGCAGGAAACCCTGCAAAGAGACTATCTGCTGTTTTGGGTCAAAGGGATGAACATGTGCAGACTGTTTTCAATCATTTAACATCTCCATCAGCATACAGTACTTAGAAGAAAATAAACTTCACTGAATGGACAGTTTTTTATACCGTGTGAACAGAATTGTGGTCTACAGCCTTCTTTTTTTATGTATGGAAACCTATTTCAGGGTAAAACAATTAAAAAGATAATTGCGACTTTTTTCACGCAGTTTGAGTTTATATCTCTGAAGTCAATTTTTTTCAGAATTTAAAAAAACCTTTGATTTGTGGAAAAAACATTAAGAAAATAATCTCAGAATAAAGTCAGACTTGAGATACAGAGAGTTACCTTTAAGCATCTTTATTTTTGTATCTAAAATTTTTTAAGTTCCAGTTGCGACATGCAAATTTGGATTTGTAAGAAAAAAAAGTCAAAATACTTGCATATTTTTTTAAGAATTGCAAAAAAAAGTGAAATTATAGCAAAATACAAATGCAATCCTGAGAGAAAACTCTAAATTGGGAGATGCAAACTCAAATTTGCACTTAATTCATGAAAGAAGAGTTTTTATATTTTTTAAATTGTGTGCTGGACATCAGCTTTCATAATTTGGTGTTTTGTGTGGAGGGTCATAACAATAATATAAGCAATATTGCATGAATGGTTTAATAACGCAGCCTTAATGTAAGCAACAATGTTTATTTGAAAGGGAATTTACGAGCACTTTGTGCAGAGCTGTCTTGTGTTAGTGATGTTTTTACTGATGCAGTAATCTTTATAGCTTTGAGACTTATAGAAATGTTTTGTATTGATGTATAGTGTAAATAATGTATATTTGGAAAATTATGTTTTAGTATGGTTCAAGAAACTCTATTTAGTCTTAAATTGTCGTGGGCAGTTCATGTCTGTTTTTCATGGAGTCTTTAATAATATTTTTTCTGAATAGTTTTAAGGTGACTCGATGCATGTGGGATTTTAAACAGGACATTCAATATCTGTAAAACATCAGATTTTTTTAGTCCTCTTCATGCATGGAATACTTTACATTGCTTTATCATGTATAATAGCTGTGCATACTGCACACACACTGTATGCAACACATTATATGTCTATGCTGAACTAAGAAACTGGTTGTTGGAAGCTCATTACGCAGCTTAAAGCAGAACAGAGGAATTAAAGCAGCTACATCCGTTAACTAATAAAAGGAAGTTAACATTTGAAACTTTTTTATTTGCATAAAAAAGTTGACATGTTTGTATCAATAATAATATGAATTACATTGTCAATGAAAAAAAGATACAAATAATAAAGAACATGAAATAAACTTGAGGAGAAGACGTTTAAGAATTAATTACAGTATATAAACTTAAATCATTACGAAATGAAATAGTTCTGTTTACTTATTGTCAGATAATGAAATTATATTTAAATAATTACTAAATTCTTGCAAATTTTTTTTTAAGAAAATATGTTTTGGTATTAGTTCATTTGCATTTGTGGAAATGGAATTTTAATAACTGACTATTGTGCTTTCAGATTTACTACATTTTATTGTTTATAGAGAATACTGCTTGTCACCAATTACATGTGGTAAGGCAGAGAGAGAAATAAACCAACAGGCAGAGCTGCAGATCTGTTTTTTTTAATTCATCCATTAACTTATTAGTGTTTTATAAGCTTAAAATAAAGAATAGTGACGCTTCATGTTGCTAGATAACCACTGTATCAATAGCATTCAGTGCTTTTCAACACAGAGTTGGCTTTTTTTTTTCAAGTGCAGGGTCACAGAGCTCTCCATCAAAAACGCAAGGCTCAGATGTCAGTAAAAACACTTGGGGTGGGGGGCACTATACCAAGGTGGTCATTTTGTCCGCATTTAATTTTTGTAATTTAAAATTTTGTTAAACTAAAGCCCACACATCTACATATTTTTTCTAACATTATTTTATTAAAATTTCAAAACACAAAAGAGCAATGATTATTTCTACTGGTCAAGATGGTTGCATACATTTCACTGTCTGTTAACTGTCCAATTTCACTACACAAAAAAGTGTATGTGACAAATAAAGGCTTCATCATCATCATCATCATATATTAATTGTAGAATTCTGGTAATTACAATGTTAAAGGCACCTCTAAAAAAAAACGCACATATTTTCGGTGTGATTGGGCCTATATGCTGATTCTTGCTGGTTAAACGCTGGTCTTGTTAGGCTGGTTGGATAAATTCTCTGAAATGTCTTGGAGACGGCTTATGGTAGAGAAATGAACATTCAATTCAGCTCCGGTGGATGTGACCTTTTATTGTGGTGAGTCTAAGGCACACATCTGTGCAATAATCATTCTCTTTAAGCAATATCTGGAGTATCTCAACAAAAGTGAAGATTTACACAAATGTGTGAACAATATTTGAAATGGCCCTTTTGTGTACATGGAAAAGGTTTTAGATATTTGAGTTTAGCTGACACAAAAAATGGAAGTAAAAAAGCAAAAATGAGTTTATATTTGATGAGTGTATAATAAATTCCTGTACATAATCCACTCAAATACAAAAGTATTAATACAAAAAAAATACATGTTTACCCAATTTATTTGCGTTCAGCTCATGATAACGCAGCAAAAACAAAAATGTTGTTTTTATACTTGTTGAATATTCTTATACTGTACATATTGACTTACATTTAACCCCAATTACAGTACATATTAGAGAAACACAAAAGTTTTTGCAATGTAGTGGAACAAATATTATGTTTATTATGTTTCTTGTTGTCCTGCTACATGTTACAGTTTTAATAGCATATTTATTTACCAAATATAATATGTTACAGCTTCTATTGTTGAACTGCACAAACTAGTGTACAATCAGAATACAATATAATGGACATTAGTAAACAAACACCATGAACATGTCTGACAAAAATACATTATAAGAGAGAATTTTCTTGTAAAACATCGTAGTTTCTGAATTAGATTCTGAACATGTTTTTCTTGATCTCAAAACATCTCACCAAAATAGAACCAACAACCCAATATATCGCATGAAAACTTAGTGCTCACAGTTACTGATCAACGTCTTACAACTTCTGTTACTGTTTTACTACACAAAGTAGTGTAAATCTGAATACAAAATTACTGTTACCAAATAAATGATCTGTCTTTATTCTAACAATAAATGAAAGGAAAATGAAAGATTTGAATTATTTTATTTATTATTGCAAGAATTGTTTTCTTGTGAAACTGATTAGTTCCTTAATCAAAAACAAGTGCTTCTTGTTCTCAGATCATTTCACCACATTGAGACCGGCATTTTTTCATCTCAATGTTTTTGAATGAATTTGAACTGAAAACTAAATAATCCTCACTGTGATGACTAACATTTCTTCATGTGTTTGAGAAGACAGGTTAAAACTCTAAAACTCTTCTGACACCGAGTACAGTAGTAAGGCTTCTCTCCGGTGTGAATTCGCTCGTGTGATTTCATGTGTGAAAACTGACTGGATCTCTTGTCACAATATGAGCACTTGTAAGGTTTTTCTCCAGTGTGGATTCTTTGGTGGATTTTCAGATTGTCAGCTGTAGTAAAGCTCTTCCCGCACTCTAAACATACATGATCTCTCTCACCACTGTGTGTTTTCTGGTGCCGATTACAATCACCATGACGTGAAAATCTCTTTTCACAGTATGAACATGCGTAAGGCTTCTCATCTGAGTGAACTATCATGTGTTGTTTTAGAGTTGATGCTGATCTAAAACCATGACCGCACTGAGTGCAGGTAAACGGCCTCTCTCCAGTGTGAATTCGCTCGTGTGGTTTCACGTTCCAAGAATATCTAAAACTCTTGTCACAATATGAGCACTTGTATGGTTTTTCACCAGTGTGGATTCTTTGGTGCCGTTTTAGACTGCCAGCTGTAGTAAAGCTCTTCCCGCACTCTAAACACACATGATCTCTCTCGCCACTGTGTGTTTTCTGGTGCCGATTACAATCGCCATGACGTGAAAATCTCTTTTCACAGAACGAACATGCATAAAGCTTCTCTTCTCTGTGAATTATCATGTGTTGTTTTAGACTTGATGCTGATCTAAAAGCATGATCACAGTGAATACAGTAGTAAGGCCTCTCGCCAGTGTGAATTCTCTCGTGTGATTTCATTGCTGTAGATTTACTGAAACTCTTGTCACAAAATGGGCACTTGTAAGGTTTTTCTCCAGTGTGAATTCTTTGGTGGATTTTCAGAT
>CAIGQQ010034599.1:3460265-3542481 GCA_903798035.1 Danio albolineatus | reverse complement strand
CTTGTAAGGTTTTTCTCCAGTGTGAATTCTTTGGTGGATTTTCAGATTGCCAGCTGTAGTAAAGCTCTTCCCGCACTCCAAACACACATGATCTTTCTCATCAGTGTGAAAGTGTGTTTTTTGGTGCTGCTTACAATAAGAGCGACGTGAAAATCTCTTTTCACAGAATGAACATGCATAAGGCTTCTCATCTGAGTGAATAATCATGTGTTGTTTTAGATCTGACGTTGATGTAAAAGCATGACCACACTGAGTGCAGATAAACGGCTTCTCTCCAGAGTGAACATTTAGATGATTAGTAAGCTTGCTACTTTTTCTGAAGCTCTTTCCACATTGAGTACAGAAGTAAGGCTTCTGTCCAGTGTGAATTCGCTCATGTGATTTCATCTTCAATGAATCACTGAAACTCTTGTCACAATATGAGCACTTGTACGTTTTTTCTCCAGTGTGAATTTCTTGGTGCTGTTTCAGATGTCGAGCTTTAGTGAAGCTCTTCCCACACTCCAAACACTCATAATCTTTCTTTTCTTCATGTGTTTTCTGGTGCAGTTTATAACCGTCCAGCCATGAAAAACTCTTTCCACATTCAGTGCAGATGTACAGTTCATCTCCAATGTGAGCATCTGTGTGCATGTCAAGTTTCACTTTTTTTCTGAAACTCTTTCCACACACAGGACAGGTGTGCGGACGTTTTGTCTTTGTTCTTTGAGTCTCGAAGTTACGTTTCTCATCCTCATCATTCAGGTCTTGTTTTTGCTCATTCACCTCCATCTGGTCTGAAATAAAGATCAAGTCAGAGAAGAATCGGATGGACCCTGATTTAGTAGCTTAAATAAGAACTAAAAAGATCACAAAATTGTCTCAGTATCTGACAGACAATCTTATACTTAAATATGAGTATAAAGTATATTTGATGATGCAAAAGTTAAAACTGTGGTTCTTTAAGAGCTACTTCTCCCGAAAAAAACTCGATTGATACTTGATTGATATCGTTTTGTTCTGTTGAACACAAAAAGAAGACATATTGAAGCATGATGAAATCTTTTAGCCATGAGCCCCTTCCACACAGTAATACTGGTAAATATCCAAATTTTCCAGAATGACTTTACCGGTAAATTCAAAACTGCACTGTTCACACAGGCAACGATGTTACTTTTTTTTTAATCAGAAAAGCAACATTCACACAACCATTCAAAAAAATTCTGACATCATTAACTAGAAAATAAAGTTTCACTTTTCTTTAAAACTTTAGCATTTATGTAGTCGTTTTTGTCCCAGATAGTGCCAGGATGGTGGCGGCACTATGCATATAGATGTAAATGAATAAAAAGAGTCTATTGATATACAGTTATATAATAGGGCAGAGGTGCTCAACCTTGCTCCTGGAGATCAACCTTCCTGCTGAGTTCAGCTCTTACCCTGATCAAACACACCTGAACCAATTAATTAGGACCTGAACAGCACTAAATAATTACAGGCAGGTGTGTTTAATATGGGTTGCAACTGAAATCTGCAGAACAGTCGATCTCCAGGAGCAGGGTTGATCACCCTTGTAATAGGGTAATCTGGGGACAGAGAGGGGGAGTGACTTGACTTGAGCTCAATAAGTCATAGCTCGATAAGCTGAGCTATCGAGGTTAGCTCTAGCGGGATTCATGGAAAATGAAAGAGGTTGCGAAGGCCTGATTGGCTAGTCCTGAGGGGCAGTGACGCGACTTGAGCTCGTAGTCAAAGCTTGAGAAGTTGAGCTATCAAAGGCTGGCTCCAACAGGAGTCAGGTGAAAAAGGGGATTGGGCGGTGAAGACTCCAACTGGAGGGTGAGGATTCACTCGACTCATGCTCAAAGTCACAACTCGGGAAGTTGAGCTATCAAAGGCTGGCTCCAACAGGAGTCGGGAAGGAGGGAGGGAATAGAAGATTCCAGGTAGGAGAGGGGTGGGGGGCAGTAGCTTAAATATACGCAAGAACAATGATTCCTTCTGGAAAGGGTCTTTTGGGCTTCTTTGAGATGACTCTGCAGAGGCGAATGTATGACTTGAAGCTGTCCAATGACCACCTTCCCAGAGTCTGTATATGTTGTTGTCATAGCCCTTTATGTGCTGCTGTGGTGGCGGCTCCGATTCTAAATGAGTGGCTATAGTAAGATTCTGGTGAAAAGCCTAAAAGGTGAAGGACTGCTTTTAGGTGTTTTTGAAACCAAAAGTGTGTTACTGGGTGGGATGAGTCATCTACAAAGGAGAGGAGGGGGGGGTTTGGGGGAGGTGGGGGGACTGAGAGTTTTCCTGTAATGTGTGTATGCTAGGAGTGTTTGGAATGTGCATGTAGAGCAGGGGATGTCAAAAATATAAATCAAGTGTCCTTTGTGAGACTGATCTGTTTTGGAAAAATATAAACATGGCATCAAGGGTATGATCTGTGTGTGTGGATAAAAAGCCTTTACGAAGAGTGGAAATGCATTTTGATAGTTTATGTGTGTGATGGGCAGCCTGGAGTCTGGGAGGGAGGGATAGGCTTTTTGGATTACTTTAATAAGAAGGCTGGTTTGCGAATTTGCTATGGAATCTAGCTTGTGTATTAACTTGTGAAAGAATTGAATGCCGCTTAAATAGCTTTCGATGGAGCTGGCTTATATGTTCTTGTATGTATGGAGATATGTGATGAATGAGGAGATTGTGAGCAAGGAAAAATTTTATGTGTTGTAAAAGGGAATGGAAATGTTTAAATGCATTCCATGCTGTAAAACATGTTTGTAGTGTTCTGAGGGCTACTGAATTTAAAATGAGGGAAATGGATGTTTGGTGCAGGTGATGCATGGGGTGGTTTATGGGAATATTATCTCTTAATAAGGAGGGACAGGATGCAGATATCGATCAGGTTCTGTTGCGAGCATCCAGAATCTCTAGAAACGCATGTGGGTGGAAGTTAGCTGGAGAGGATCATTGGGCTTCCCTGAGGTGGTATTGCTCCCCTGTGTGAAGGAATGCTAAGCGGGTTCGGAATGGGTGTGTGGGGGAATGGAAAAATGCATCCTTTGTGTAGAGTGTGAATGTATTTAGAATGGATATGGAGTGTAATAGGTTGGATGAGGGTCAGCTTCTGGAACCGGCTGTCATGGTCTCTGAAATGAGAAACAAGCGAGAATTTTTTTATTTTGTTACAACATGGTACATCTACAGCAGACTTAAGATATCCATGTGAGGCGTCCTAATAAGGGCATGGGCAACTGTGAATGGAAGCGCCTTTTGCTAATGCATGGTACGATAGCTTCGTTTTCAATGTCCCCCACAGGATGGCAGATGGATGGAGAGCTGAAGATATGGGGTGTGGCTTGTCTGATGGTCCAGTAAGTACCTCTCTTGAAGACTGAGTAGGTCACCAATTAGTAGAAACGGTGTGAAGGGAATGTTTGTTTTGGGCTTACTTTAATTCATAATTAAATAATATTACCTTTGGAACCTTAACATGATTAAATCACAATCATATCTGGCCCAATTCATTCACAAAGTCTATTCATGAACTGTCAAGAGAGAGGGCGGGATCATCTCAAGTTTTAGGAGCTCCTTGGATGGTGACATTTCACTTTTCAGCTACTGGCTCAATGGAGTGTCAATCAAAATTGCAAAAGGTCGGCGGCCATTTTGTTGCACAAAAATGTGAGAAAACATTGTGAGAAAAGTGTGAAAAACGTTACTCTACTGAATGCATTCCAGCAACTAGTTTGGATGAAAACAGTGCGTTCCATGGATGTTTATCAATGTATGATTATGGATGTTTATCAACGTATGATTATGTTGTGGACTAATGTTTTATGGATTGGATTGCCTGAACCCTTGCAGTCAAATTACAAGCTGCTAGAATGCCATGGCTCTGTGGACAGGTGGGAGGCTTGAGAGGTGAGTTTGTTTGGTAGAAATCATTCTGTTCACCTGAGTCTCGTCTTTCAAAATATTTATAAAATGTTTAGTCTTGTTGCAGAGTAGTTATTTTTTGCGAGGCTTCCCCTTGAAGCATGCTATGTACATTACCGTGGGTGCACCGCTAGGAGAGCGGTGAGAGTTTGGCTTCATTACAATGACTCGGATCGCTGGCATCTTGAGAGTTTATGCGAAGCTCGTGGACGGTGATCGAGCTCTGAACTGTGATCCCACTGGAGAATTGGGCTGAAGACACAGCAGATGTGCTGTGTGAGGCATTTTGAAGTGGAAGGTTTTGGTGTTGTTGTTGTTGAAGTTTCTGTTATAATTGGAGATGTTTTTTGAAGTAGTTGTTGTTGTACCAGTAGCTGGCCGCGATACAGAGCAGAGCGGTCTTCCAGAACTAAGATAAGGAATAAAGGTTTGGCTGGGTATTTATATTAAATTTGCAATGATCTGATTGGCTAGTTAATGATTAGTGATAGGGAGCAGCTGCAGTCCATCCTATCATGTGCTCATCTCGAAATTAGTTTGTGAATACTTTCATTCACTCTCGTTCACCACAGCTCTGACCCATTTAGGGGTTCCCCCGAGTTTCAATTGCTGCAGCTGTGACGCTTTAAAACGAGCTCATATAGACTTATATTTCCCAATACCACTATCGTCACACTCCCCCGAACTAATACAGCAGTAAATCTTTCTGCGGGAGCGCACATTGCCTCCATACTGACCCACTGCACCTCTGCAGCAGCAGATAACTCTAAACTTTGCAGAACGCCGAAACCCTTGCCTTCTTTATTAAGCAAAGCAAAACAGATCAGTCAGGAAAAGGGCATTTCATTTATATTTTCAACATTTTCTTCCCCACACGCCCCTTCCAAACTCTCTTAGCGCTCCTCCACCTAGGGAGATCGGAAGAGCCTAACCCCTCGCCCCACTTTTTACTGATGACGCTAACCGTCCAGTAACCTGTTTTTGGTTCCAAAAACACTTAAAAGAAGTCTTTTATGCTGCGTTCACACCAAACGCAGAAAACGCATCAAGCGTGAGTGATTTACATGTTAAGTCAATGCAAAGGCGCGGATAGGCATCCAAAATGATCGTTTTGCGCGTTTGACATGCGAATCGATAGTTTGAAAATCTGAACTTCAGCGGACATTCACGCCGCGTTACCCAATCAGGAACTTGCTCTTGTGGGGTGTGATTATGACGTAGCGCCTGTTGTTGGTGTCCCAGGTGAAAATCCTCCTGCCGACACCAATAACAGTTCATCAACTGGCTCAGTCAACGGGCTTGGCTCAGTCAGAAGCACCGCTGAAAGCTTCCCTCATCCAGGTTAAGGTTCTAGAGGAGTTTATGAACTCACAGAGCTCGGTGCACCTCTGAAAAAATCTAGTGGACGTACATACAGTTCCAAAGTAATCAATGCTGTTTTTAAGCCCTCATAAAGCACATAAACACAGTTATTATCTCTATAAAACCCCTGCTAGCCATTTAGCAATAAAGCTACAGTCACCAAGCCATGGACAGAAGCCCTGCCCATGACGCAAATCCGCACCTGTTCTCGAGTGAATTTAACGCGCGAATGAAGCGAGTAAACTTAAATGTTCACGCGTCTTCCTTGCTCCCATCTTGTGGCAGCTGGATGAGGAAATCCAAGCTGCCACCACTGAAGAACCAGCACCCCCTGAACTTCCTCCTAGTCATGTGTACGTCCCATCTGGATGCCATGCTTCGCTTCTGGATAGTGCACACACCTCCCTTGGCTCAGGACACCCAGGCAGCAGGCGAACCCTCTTGTTTCTACGACAGAGGTATTGGTGGCCCAATATGACCAGGGACGTCAACCAGTATGTCCAGGGTTGCTCGGTCTGTGCTACCACCACTACTCCTCATCGACCGCCTGAAGGTAAACTGGAACCACCATACATCCCCCGCCGACCCTGGACCCACTTAGGAGTGGACTTTGCAACCGACTTACCTCCATCACATGGGTATACTACCATTCTTGTTGTTGCGGATCGCTTCTCTTAAGTCTTGCAAGCTAATCCCTCTGAAAGGTCTCCCTACAGCTCTTGAGACAGCTGAAGCCTTATTCCACCATGTCTTCTGGAACTACAGGCTCCCCGAGGATATGGTATCTGACAGGGGTCCGCAATTCATCTCCAGTGTCTGGCAGGCCTTCTTCTAACTTCTGGGTACAACAATCAGCCAATCCTCCGGCTACCATCAATAGTCCAACAGCCATACCGAGCGTAATATCCAAGAGATTTCCCACTATCTGCGGACGTACTGCTCTCAACACCAAAACACCTGAAGCCAGTATCTATTGAGTATGCACAGAATTCCCTCAGACAATCCTCTTCGAGGCCTAACACTCTTTCAATGTGTTCTAGGGTACTAACCGAAGCTGTTCTCGTGGTCTGGCGAGACTTCTGAGGTGCCCGCAGTAGACCACTGGTTCAGGGAGAGCGAGAGGGTGTGGGACTCAGCTCATGTCCACCTGCAGCGGGCAGTACGGAGGTACACCGACGCTGCCAACCGCCGCTCTCTTCCCATTCCCACCTATCATCTGGGGGACAAGGTGTGGCTCTTCTCGAGAGATATTTGCCTCTGTCTGCCGAGCTGCAAGCTGAGTCCCCACTACATAGGACCATTTTACCATCCACTCCCAGATTAACCCAGTCACCTTCCATCTCAAACTCCCTCCACAGTATCGTATTACATTAGTGAGGATTTTGCTCTGGGATTTAAGGGGTTAAATGTGTGTGATGAAAAATACAGACTGTGAAATGAATTTTTAAGATATATTCTGTAAATTGATTTTGTAAAATCAAGAAAAAAAAACTGCAAAATACTGTAAAACCTTTTTTGTGTCACCATTGTGCAGGATAGTAGCGTCTGTGTGCAAGTCCAAGAGGAACACAGAGTATTGACTGTTATGCTGCATCTTCTTTAAATGTAATAGTGTAGTTACTAATGTAGTGAAAAGCTGTTTGTTTATTAGTCACACATGAACACATTATTGCATTTAATAACTTATTTAATTTTTTTTCTTTGTGAACTGCTGTACAATTGAATAACACAATGATTTGTCAATTAACATTGTATCAGTTTACAAAAAAAAGTTCTGGCAACCATAGCTGCCAGTATTTCTGCATAAATTTTACAGATTCTTTTACAGTGTGTGTGGAGTAGGCTATAGACTTCCACAGTATGTTCTACTATGGGTGTCGATAGCTAACGGTTTCCAACATTCTTTAAAAAAATCTTCCTTTGTTTTCAATAGAAGAAAGAAACTTTTAGGCATAGATAAACCTTTTAGGTATGATTTTCTTCAGCAGTTCATAAAGTAAATTCTGAGCTGAAGCTGTGGTTAACTGTTGATTCATATAATGCAAGTAGAAGTGGGCGATATAGCCACAAAATTATATAACAGTGTTTTATAAATACAAGCAAGATCAATATTTCTGATTATATAAAAAAGGAACAGTGCTGCGTTTAGCAGCATATATTAGTGCCGATACTGAGAAATCAATTCACCAAATATAATACATTACAGTAAATGGGACATGCAGTAAATTGGTAAAACTAAATGAAAATTATGCAAAAATATTTGTTAAAATAATGAATTGCAATTTTGTTTGAAATGTGTTAAATTAGATATTTCACTCACATTATTATTTGTTGCTTAAAGATAATATTCATATATAATGTTCATAAATCAAAAACAGCATGTTTACTTCCATCAATTTTATGTGCAATACATATAGTTTATAGTAATATACAGCTTTTTGTTAATAATAAACATTTGTGTGTTTTGTTTTTCTTCATTGTAAATTTAATGCAAGCCTGAAGGCATAAAATTACATTCTGATTATCAGCATAAAATAGCATTAAATAAAACCAGAACATACTGTATAAAAGGTATACTACAGACAATATTTAGCAAATATAACTGAATTCAAACTTGTTTCCATTGAGTTCTTGTGTCGACCAGCATTTGATTTTACAAGAAAACACATTTTGTTTGACATGTTACCTGTGAAACATTGTGAATATTTGAAGAAGAACCATATACAGGGTTTTTCATAGATTGTGAAGTAATCACTGCCTAATTTTTGTTTGAATTCGTTTATATAAAACAGTAATAAAGAATCAAGAAAAGAGACCAACTTGTTTGTTCTGCAGCATCTTCATGATCCATTTTGGAAGGTTCTGGATCACTCAAATCGTCAGTTTGCTCTTTAACAAAATCAGTCTTCACCATGGAAATGCTTGGAGCTTCTTTTCCTGTAGGACAAAATGAAAATTATATGAAAAAAGTATGATGGAATACACAAGGCGGGCCTGATATAAATTTTAGCAAACTCAAGTTGAGAGAATTGATTTATTCTGATAGATTATTTTTGGTCTCTTAACTTTTTGGTATTTTGCATATATTAGTTAAATCTCCCTCTAAACCAGGGGTGACCAACCCTGCTCCTGGAGATCTACCGTCCTGCAGATTTCAGTTGCAACCCATATCAAATACATCTGCCTGTAATTATGAAGTGCTGATTAATTGGTTCAGGGTTGGTCAGGGTTGGAGCTAGGCATGGGCGGTGTAAGATTCTGACGGTATGATAACCTTGGATAAAAATATCACGGTTTCACAGTTTGACGGTATTGTGATCATTGCTCTAAAATATATTATTTTTAAATGTCTGGCTAAAAAACAAAACCTTTTTCGCCTTGGAACACAATATATTTTGTTTGAGAAATATTTAGCACTAAACATGTAAGGCTAAAAAATTCAAGTGAATCATTTACTTCTGTGGTCTTAATTTGTTTCAAAAACACAGAAGCCTTTACAATTTACATCTAAAAATAAACAAAAAGAAAATATATATAAAAAATACGTATATATACCTTATGAACAGTATAGCAGAAAATTTTGGTGGTATGAAAACCTTGACTTTTCCAAACCGCAGTATACCTTGGAAATGGTTATCGTGGGCTATGGAAGATAGGCATGGGACGATAACTGTTTTCAAGGTATACCGTGGTTTGGAAAAGTCAAAGTTTTAAAACCACCAACATTTTCTGCTATACTGTTACTAAGGTGTGTGTAAGATTTTTTTTATTTATGTTTTTTTTAAGACAACAGTATCTAAGGATCCAAAGATTTGAAAGATTTTAGCATTTTAAATTGAAAAGAAATCTGTGTTATTGAAACTACTGAAGACATTGATTCATTTGAATTATTTATCCTGACATGTTTACTAGGGGCGGCTCTAGGGGCCAAGGGGCACCGGCCCCCTTTGAAATTGGTATGGCCCCTGTTGGGCCCCTCTCCTCTAAGTCATTGCTGATTCATAACAAAGCTCGGACATAAAGATGTGCTTTAACTCATGTTAAATGCTGGTGATACCTGTTACTTCAGCTATTTTTCTTGTATGACAAGTGTTTTCATCCCTGCATATCGACTGCTTTGTTCCGAAACAGGGAGTAAAATTGTTATGATGCTGTATAAAAGTGGTTCACTTTTATAAAGCAGAGTGTTTTCGAACGGACCAAAACTGATAGTCATAGGCAAGTAGACTAAACATTGTCATTCGTTGACCAGAGTTACAAGGTTTATTTTCCGCGATTAAATTACCATTTTGAGCTGTTATGTCAACGATAAAGCTGCGCTTCATGGCGAAATCGATAGTGAAAGCAAAGACGGCTTCTGTCATTTACGGTGCAACACGGACACTTACTGTTTAAAATTACTGTGCCTTTTTTATTACTATAAGAAAGTTACAGAACAATTGTAAGGGCAAATCTGTCAAAATGACGGACATCATTTACCGAACATGACCTGATATCTGATATCTATGACAAACATCCCGTCTAAAAAAAATCCGCTTTTTTTCATTCATGACATTTACCACAAATGATAGCTGTGCATCAGGTTAGGATTGAACACACATAAACATGTTCTTCACGGTCAGAGATTAATACAGAGTTAAAGTTATTTCAGTTTGGTGAACTAATATCAACCCTATAGTCTATCCATTCATTGATTCATTTTCTTTTTGGCTCAATCCCTTTATTATTCCAGGGTCGCCACAGCGGAATGAACCGCCAACTTATCCAGCATTTGTTTTACGCAGCGGATACCCTTCCAGCCGCAACCCATCTCTGGGAAACATTCATACATTCTCATTCCCACACATACACTACGGACAATTTAGCTTAACCAATTCACCTGTACCGCATATCTTTGGACTGTGGGGGAAACTGGAGCACCCGGAGGAAACCCACGCGAACACGGGGAGAACATGCAAACTCCACATAGAAATGCCAACTGACCCAGCCGAGGCTCGAACCAGCGAACTTCTTGCTGTGAGGCGAGAGCACTACCTACTGCGCCACCGTGTCGTCCTATAGCCTATCCAGTTTATGCAAAAAGAAGTATATCAATAAACAAAGTGAACTGACGATTTTTTAATTAAACGGATAGTTCACAAAATTAATAATTTCTTTTTACTGTTGAAACAAAAGATTCTTTGAGGAAAGCTGAAAACCTGTAACCATTAACTTAGTAGGAAAAACAAATACTATGGAAGTCAATGGTTACAGGTTTGCAGCTTGCTTTAAAATATTTTATTTTGTGTTCAACAAGAAAGAAAGTCAAATATGTTCGGAACAAGTGAAGGTTGAGGGAGTAAATGATGACAGTTTTCAGTTCTGGGTGAATTGTGCCTTTAACACTATAATAATTTCTCCCCCTTTGTCTGAAATTCAAAGTCTGCCACAGGTTTACTGAGAAGAGTCTGTGCATCCAGAACCAACAACATCTGACAGATTTCTGCAGGGACACCACTGTCTGTCCTTTCCTTTCATTGCCCAGGCACACTACAAAAAAAGAAGCGTACCAGGATGCACCAGCTATAACATAGTAAACTTTTTAGCATGTGGGATTGAAGATAGCTTGAGTGCTTAGCATAAAACTAAACTAATAAAACAGCTTCTTTAGACAAGTATTTTTATTTCTTCTAATGAATGCTAGGGGAAAAATATTTGTTTATCGTGAGAATAGAACTGTGCGATAATACGATATTTAATCGTGGACGATAATAATTACTGCACGATCCACTTTTTCAGAAAAATCGTTGTATCGCCATACAGTATATAGTGCAGTGCTTCCACTACATTCATTCTTCCATGACGGGCGCCTCACCTAAATTCATCCCGCCACGGCTATAACTGCTTCTCATTCAAAACATTCACTCGTAATTAATCGCACCAAAACGTATTAAAAGGTAAGTAAATTATAACAGCGGGAACTTTTGTGTAACCATAGTGCTGTGCGTCATTTGTTTAACCCTTTGAGGTTACATGCTGACAGGGCTGCGCGATGCCCGAGGCCAGCATACAGGCGCAGCTTTCAGTTATGATGAACAGTTTCCATAAATAAACATACTTTAAAGATAAAGCTCTACGCTTCTGCATACAATGACTTTATCTTGCTGAAGTTTATAGCTGCTTCACTTTACTTCAGGATGCATTAATGCCGCTCTATAGGTTTATTTGAGACATTCGTAAATATTCATAGCAAATCTTATAAATGTTGGAGATACGCGTTACATAAACGCACTAAATCACACTTCAGTAGCGTTTATTTGAGGGCGCAAAAAGTTGTGTGCACGAACAGAGAAAAAAGACGCGCAAGCGGAGACCCGCATGCTCGTATTACTGTACATAAATGTGATCTCGCCCCGTAAGACTGCGCTCACGATATTTGTCACAAAAATAACACGGACCGTAGTTGGCATAAAAAGCATCCCAAATGAGGGGCCAGAGATGACTTTCAATATAAGTGATGATGACACAACAGCAACATAAGAGCCCATATGCTGTATTTTGCTCCTTAAGACACCCACGTTGGCCTTTTCAACATTAAAATGTTAATATGTTGTACTTTAAAACTACATAACATCACTGCATTGTACAATGTGGCTTTCTTTACAAACACATTCAAATGTTGTATTTTTAAAGCACAACAAAATAAGTGCATTGCTCAAGAAGGCTTCTTCTACAAACACATTCATATGTTGTTTTGAACTGCGTAACAATTAGGGATGCAGCGATTATAGATTTTGGTTGTATAATCATGTAGTCTGAAGTATAATCATGGTTTTATGGTTATCATGATTATTATGCATTTATTAAGTTCAAAACACTACTAGTTTTGTTAACTTTGTTTTTAAAAAGCCATTTACATTGTTGAAGGTGTTGCTGAGGATCTGTCTAATAAAGATTTGTTAGATTTGTTAAATGTTCATTTTGATGGTAATTGCAAGTCTTGTTGATTGTTCTTCCTTTGCAGAATAGTATATTTTAATATTGGGACATTAGTTTAGTTGTATTGTACCTGTGTAAATTGCAAAATAGTCTTTAAAATTAACTTAAAAAAAGAATCGTGATAAAAATCGTGAATCGTGATTTTCCCAGAAAAAATTGTGATATGATATTTTTTCCATATCGCCCACCCCTACGTGAGAATCAGTTTCTTAAAAATAAAATCTAATCTGCCATCTTGCCCAAAGACACATGCTACTTCTCCTGTACACTTAAAGGGATCTTAATAGTGTATGATATAGATGAATATGTTGTTTCTGGCTGCTAAAATGGGCAGTCTTAACTAACCTCATGTTACAACACTTTCCCAGTCTCCCATATTTGTTAACGCAATTATTTTCTTTCTCACCGAAATGCTGCAGGTAAAATTATGATTTTCTGATATTTCTACCTATTTGCAGATGTAAAAATAACCCCTGAACAGATATGATAGGCCTATATATAGTAATATATACTGTATTTTTAATAGGCCAAAGGTTATGTGTTCTAAACATATAGTGGAAGCTCAAATTGAATAACTTGGCCTCCCTCTGTAAACTGTGGCCCCACCTTGGCCCCTGCCTTCAAAACATCCTAGATCCACCAATGATGTTTACTGCTCCAAAGAACTTTAAATGTTTCTCAAAATAAAATATATTGTGTTCAAAGGGGAAACAAGTTTTTGTTTTTTGGCCAGAAATTTAAGAAGAATATATTTTAGAGCAGTAATCACAATACCGTGAAACCGTGATATTTTTATCCAAGGTTATTATACTGTCAGAATCTTATACCGGCCCATGCCTAGTTACAAGCAGTTTGTTTGTCGGTAATTAACTGTGAAATTAATTATAATTACTTCTACACCAAGTTTGAAGACAATAAACTGATTTTTTTTTTTTGCTTCATTATAGTTATAAAACCGCTCAGATAACTCAAAGTAAACTACCAATATAAGTTGCCAAAATTAAAAGAAATAATTGTACGAAACACCAACAAAAACATCTGGTTACATGAAGCACTGAATGTTCCATGAATTATTTTAAAGAAATGCTCTCTGTCAAATACTTGGCGATGGTACACTAAATCTCCCCACATTTTTATATCATGTATATAGGCCTACTTACATTAGGACACGTCAGTTATACTTTTTTATAAGTATTATGCGTTTGTATCGTTATATTTGATGGATACATATATCATTAACAATGGGTTTTGTAATCATTAGCATAAGGCGTCTTTCACAATGACCAGCAACTTAATCTAGAGGACGCTAAACAGCTTCGAAAGCTGAAATCACTTCTAGTCTGGGAAAAAAAACAAGTGTCTTATTCATAGCAAAAAAAAAAGAAAAAAAAAAGAAAAAGAAAAAAAAAAGAAAATGGAAGACTTAAACTTTATTGTAAAAATGATTAGTTCCAGTAATCAGGAACAAGTGTTTCTAGGTGGACATGGTGTTATCAACACACAATCTCTTTTATGTTTCTTGATTATAAAAAAAACGATTTTTATTTAACAGCAAAAATGTTTAGATCTTTGTAAATCAAAGTATATTTAATGAGGAAACAATGTACATTTTTAAATTATTGAGGCCTAATATTGAAACAGCTAGGCTGTTTTTGTTACATTAATAAATGAACTTACAAAGAGAATTCAGCGTATTTTTAAAATCCCTTCAACAGCCTACCTCTTTTCCATGATGGTTCTTGTCAAACATTTAACGGCATCCACCGAAATTCTTTGTAGGTTCGTCGATTCATATTAAACACGACTAGAAGTGAAAACCATAACAGACTTTCAGCACGTTTCGCGCCCTGAATTTTCTTTTGAGCATGCGCTGTTTGTTTTGTATTTGATGATAAGCGCCAAAATTCTTTAATATGGTGCCACCCACTGGATACGCACACTTATTTAAGCAGATTCAAATTAAGGCATGGATCCACTTAATTTCAGTAATTCCCTAATTTGTAATCTTTTTTTTTAATTATTATTATAAAATATTAAATATTATAGAATTATAAAATTTAAATCATGTTAATCACAATGAATAGGCTAACATAATCAAAAAGAAAGCTGATGACAATTCAAAACTCTAAAGATCTAAATCTTAGAATCTCTAAATCTGAGATTTATATTAACTGTACCACATTTTAATAATGCCTGTTTTATATATTGACCATTATTCCAGCATCTCCTCAACTTAATTTTTAAAAATAAGTAAAGCTATTTTGGTTCCTTAATTTTAAAGACAATAAAGTAGCCAAAACCAATTGTGTGATTAACACTATTAATTACAGCAACAAACGCTAGTGTTAAAATAAGTAGTTGAAGAGCCCAGCTAAAGCAGATGCTGACCTCCACCATGGTGACTTAAAATTTCATTAAAAGTTTTTGTTCATATGTGACAGAAACAAAGAGATCACATTTTTATTGTGTAATTATTTTTGTTTTCATTAATTAATATTTTTATTTACAGTTTTATTTTCAGTTGATTTCATCTTGGTTTGGGCTGTAATTTTTGTCATTTGGTTTTGTTTTTCTTTCCTTCAGTGATTCTGCTTGTTAACAGTTGTTCATGAATAATTATTAATCTTCCTTTAATTAGACACTTGATTATCTCATTTAATTTATCACTCCCTGAGTGTTTAACCCTCTGTAGTGAGGACACTAGTCAGAATTTTTCTCTGGGATTTAAGGGCTTAAATGTGTTCAATTAAAAAATACAGACAGTGGAATCTGTTTTTAATTTATTCATTCATTCATTCATTTTCTTTTCGGCTTAGTCCCTTTATTAATCTGGGGTCGCCACAGCGGAATGAACCGCCAACTTATCCAGCATTTGTTTTACGCAGCGGATGCCCTTCCAGCCACAACCCATCTCTGGGAAGTGTTTTTAATTTAAATATTCTGTAAATTGAATTTCTGAATGTAAAATGTAAAACCACAGCTGCCAGTATTATTATAATTTTTTTTTTGTAAATCAAGAGGGGGAAAAAAACAGCAAAATAGTGTAAAAGATTTGTGTGTCACCCTTGTGCAGGATAGTAGCATCTGTGTTCAAGTCTAAGATGAACTGTGAGTATCTGATGTCATCGGCAGCTTCTTTTATTTAAAGAAAACTGTGTAGTTACTAATGCAGTGAAAAGTTGTTTGTTATTTACAGTCACGCATGAACACAATAATGCATTTAATGAACAGGAATAAATACATAAATAGGGAAGGGCAAGAATTCAGCACACTGTTACCTCAAAAAAGTGTTTTGTGGCATACACTTTTGAGTATTGTGTTTAAAATGTTTTGAGTTACTTACTTAAAACAAAACGACAAAATTACTAATAAATATTTAGTTTATTCAACTTAAAAGTGGTTCTTTGTGCACTTATGTTTTTTCAGTAATGTTAACTTAATGCCATGAGAATGGGTAAGCAAAATTTGAAGTCACTGTAACTTAAGTTCATGAACTTAAATATTTTGAGGCACAGTTACCTCAAATTTCTTTTCTTTTTTTTTCTTTTTTTTTAGTTCTGCTTACTTATTTGGGTTTACAGTGTACCATAAAATGTACAGGACAGTATCAGAGGTCTTTTCTGTACATAAGGTACAACTTTTACAAAGGTCCAAAACTGTTCCTTAAGGAACATTTTTTGTACCACCGTATAGACTACCTTTTTTTTCTGAGAGTGTACCAATAAAAACAGTATAAGATGGCAAAATGAAAAGAAATAATGATACTACAACAAAAATTTCTGTTTGTTTAGATTTATTTAGGCCTACTTAGAACTCACATGTCATTTATATTTATTTATAATTAGTATGCTTTTGTATAATTATATTTGGTGGATAGGCCTGCAAACATGGGTTTTGTAATTATTAGCATAAGACATTTCGCAATGACCAGCAACTTCATCTAGAGGGCGCTAAACAGCTTCAAAAGTTAAAAATCTAGTTTGGAAAAGAAACACGTACGGCTTATATTTTCGGTTTGTTCTTAGCGTGTTTGATTACTTACTGCAAGCAAAGTATTGTACCATCAGAACAAAATATAGTGGACATCAGTACATAAATACAGAAAAATGCCATCAATATGTGGCACACAGTAGTACAGGCCTAATCAGAAACAAGTGGTTCTAGCTCTCAGAGCATTTCAACAACCATATATCAACAAAATTTCCTTCTGACCCAGAAATAGACATTTTCAGCCGGGTATAATAAATGATCTGACCGGTATTTTGAGCTGAAACTTCACAGTCACATTATGGAGACACCAAAGACTTGGTTTATATCTTGTAAAAAGAGGCATAATAGGAGCCCTTTAAATGCGTCTGAGGCTAGCGACAGGATTTATAGAAGGAAGTTCATCTGTGCCTGGAATCAAATGGCCCCCTTTATTTAGCACACTAGGACAAACATGTGCTAGTCAAGTATGGGCAGAGGAAGAGCTTGAAAACACACTCCTGCCCCTGCACATGTGATGGACATGTGTTGTCATTTGTCTCTGCAGCTGTTGGGACAACACCTCATATCCAAACCCCCCCGTGCCAGAGAGTGTTCGGGACATTTAGGAGTCACAAGCAGCCAAACAAGTAGCTGTAATGGAGTCTCGGCTGTCGAAACAGATCCAGTGCTCCGTGTGTTTGGGAGACTTTACAGATCCAGTAAGCCTACTCTGCGACCACACGTTCTGCCGGCAGTGTATCAGCAACCATTCCCAGAGCAGCCGATTGAGACTCTGTCCAGAATGCAGGAGACCCTACACCATGTGGGACCTCCGTTCCAACCGAGTCCTGAGGAATATGGTGAACGCCGTGAGAGAACACTTGAGTGAGCAACAGGCGCTCATGGACATGACCGTTGGAGCTTCTGGAGTGGACGCCATGAGGGTGTTTGAGGAACCGGAGAAGCTAGTGTGTTCAGAACATCAGGAGAGACTCAAGCTGTTCTGCGAGACCGATCAGAAACTGGTGTGTTTGATCTGTAGGGACGGCGAGAAGCACCAAGGACACATGTTCAAACCTGTGGAGGAGGCAGCGGAGCCGAGAAAGGTCAGTGAGGACTGAAAAACATCACAAACATTCAGAAGTTTAATGCTACTCAGGTTGCAGGTCACTTCCAGGTCAGGAAAAGGAAAGCCCCAGAAGTTCCTTTGGTTACTATTTTGGATGTATCTAATTTCACATATACAAGAAGAAGAGATGAGATCAGTAACTGTACAGTTCATCCTAGAACAGGGATCACCAATCTCGGTCCTGTAGGTCCAGTGTCCTGCAGGGTTTAGCTCCAACTTGCCTCAAAACACCTGTCTGGATGTTTCAAGTATACCTAGTGAGAGGTTGATTAGCTTGTTCAGGTGTGTTTGATTAGGGTTGGAGCTAAAATCTGCAGGACACCGGGCCTCCAGGAACAAGTTTGGTGATCCCTGTCCTAGAACAAGAAATATAGTTACATTATCAGACATAGTTTAGAACAGAGAATAGGAAGAATTAAGGAAAAGTAAAAGCATTATTTTTTCTGTTAACACTTTAAAATAATGGTCAATTAGTTATCTGTTTTGCTTGTTAGTTAATGCACTGTGATTCGAACAACTTCATTTCACTTCACTTCAACTAAGGTTAACAAAGATGAATAAATACTGTAACAAATGCATTGTTCATTGTTTGTTCATGTGAGTAAATACACTAACTAACATTAACCAATAGACCAGAAGACTGTCTCTTGATTTAAAATGAGGTCAAGCAGTACAAACAGGGGTTATTTGGGATGGGTAAATGGTTAATATTTTTTCATTTTTACATGAACTATCCCTTTAATAATAAAAAAAGACTAGCCAAGAAAATAAATGAATAGAAAGTTCATAAAAATACTCAATAGACCTATTGTATTACGCTTCCTACAGTATGTTACAAAGATTTCACATGAAATAGTTAATAATGGAGTGTATTTTCACATAAGATAACTATTTTAAATGGTTAAATAGGGAATTTAAGTGAAATAAATGGCTTTTGTTGTTGTTGTTGTTGTTATTGTTGTTATGTTGTGTTGTTTAGTACCAAGTCACTCTTCAAAAAAGTTAATTTATGCATTGGTAAGACAAAGGGATAAAGTTTCAGTTATATATTATTTGGTTATTAAATTATTGCAAGAATGTTAAGGGACTGTACAGTAAGGCCTCAAAGATAAAAAACAAGAAACCCTAAAACAATAATCCCTAGTGGGAACATCTGTAAAATATTATTAAGAGTAAATATTAAGAGTAATTATTACAATTCTCAAATGCTAAGTTTTACATGCGATGTTTAAAGTGCTCTGTATCCTGTTCTGTGTGAAGTTTGCTGTAGATCTGAGATTGAGAATCGCTGTATTGAGAAATGCCTGAAATCAGAAATACTTGTGTGTTGTAGAACTTAATGTTGGAGCCTCTGAGTTTCCTGACAAAGGAGAATGAAGAACTGCAGGCTCTTGTCAAGAAACAGACTAAAGAGATCTCTAAAACTGAGGTGAAAAATACTTGACACACATACAGTAAGAGTGAACAATTATGCAGTCTATCTAATGACTCCATAACGTCTCACAGAAGTTCACTACTCCATGACTCTTGTTTTGTCAGGAGAGGTCCCGGCAGCTCTCTGCACACATCTCTGCTCAGTTTGAGGAGATGCATCAGTTCCTGAGGAAAAAGGAGGAGGAAGTAAAGAAAACATTGGAGAAAGAAGAGAAGGATTTGATAGAAAAGATGAAAAGAAACAGAGCAGAAATAGAGGAGAAGCTGAACGATGGACGAGAGAAGGAAGGGATTCTGCACTCGGTCTTTGACACTGATCAGCCAGATGGATTTCTGCAGGTTTCATTTAAATATTTGTATTCAGCACAATCACAATTTTGGATTTTTGCAATGTTTAGGCCCACAAGGAATCTGTTCCATTCTGTTTATTTATGTAAATGTGTGTAAATATATATTTACTAAATAATAATTTACTAAGTTAAAACTTTACCCTGAGTACTGTCTCTTTATACTTAAGAATCTTTTAATTTAATTACAATAGAAAAAAAAATGACAATCAAACATTTCATTAAAAAATACTAAATATCATATACAATTTATATTAACACAAATGAAATAATATATTACATAATAATTTATGGTGCCACGGTGGCGTAGTGGGTAGCACGATCGCCTCACAGCAAGAAGGTCGCTGGTTCGAGCCTGGGCTGGATCAGTTGGCATTTCTGTGTAGAGTTTGCATGTTCTCCCCGTGGTCGCGTGGGTTTCCTCCATGTGCTCCGGTTTCCCCCACAGTCCAAAGACATGTGGCATAGGTGAATTGGGTGAGCTAAATAGTCTGTAGTGTATGAGAGTGAATGGGTGTGTAAGGATGTTTCCCAGAGATGGGTTGCAGCTGGAAGGGTGTCCGCCTCGTGGAACACGTGCTGGATAAGTTGGCGGTTCATTCCGCTGTGGCAACCCCAGATTAATAAAGGGACTAAAACGAAAAGAAAATGAATGAATAAATGAATGAATAATAATTTATTTAAAAAAAATAATAATTCACAGTATTTGGGAGATTTAGAATATTGCTTAAAAAATGCCATGCAGAATTTAATCATTAGTAATTGAATGAATATGATGGTCCCAACACAGAAACGCTACAACTTTTGGGTTACAAATGCATAAAAGATGAATACAAAGGGAAAGTACTCCTAAAGGGTGCATGATAGGTACCTTAGAATAATAATATGTAACATGAACATACATCCATGAACCTTTTGAGGGTAAATATCTTTGATGGTAAGTTAGGTATTGTTCCACTATGTACAATTGTTCCTTAAAGTCCCCATGAACCGGAAGCTGCGGCCGTTATTTTTTGCTATCTTGACGCAGTTCCTAGAGAAACGGAATATTAAATGACACAACAGTGGGCCGGTGTTTGGGGACAGTTATTAAAACCTAACAGACTCCTCCTGCTCAGCATTTCTGTTTGTTGTCAAAACTGACAGCTGGAGCAGCGTGATTAAATATGTTAGCCACGTCCATTTGAAAAGATATACGTAATCTGACAATTTAACTGAAAACAAACAGGAAGTGCATTTTCAGATTTCAATTCAAGATTAGATGGGCAAACAATTTATTTTTCCTAATGCATGCATAGATAAATTGTTGACCACAAAACTAGCAATGTGAGCTAACAAAATTAATATGTTTAGTTTTGATTTCTTCAGGACTTCAAGCTAAGAACATAATTGTGTCATAACACTGTTGATGCAGTATCTGCAGATATATATTTAATAAGCCTTTGCTTTGTATTTTTCTTTTCTCCTTTAGTGGTGGACTGAAAAAGGACTGGAATTTGTTGAAAATATGAAAGAGACAGAAAGCATTACTGAAAATATTGACAGCGCTTCTCAACAAACCAAGTATGTCAAAATACCATGCAGTGATGCTTGAGTAGGCCTGTCACAATATCTATTTTTGTTGTAAGATATATTGCACCAAATATATTGCGATAAACTATAATATTGTCATTTTAAAACCATTTTATGCCACTCATTGCCAGAATGACTATATAATAGCATCACAATGCAAGTACACTCTTCCAAAGACTAAATAATATATCATTCCTAAGAATATTTTATTCAATTATAGTCATTTAAACAATTGAATAATTAGGCATTGGAAACTGAATGTGAAGATGTATATCCTAAACAAATAATAGGTAATGTTAACAAAAAAATGCAAGGTAAAAAGTAACAGAGGCTGCTACCAGATCTATTTTCAGTTGTCAGGCACCCAGATCAAAATATACAATTGTAACTTATAGTAAATAGCGTTTTTTAACCATATACTGACACTGACATCGCCAATAGAGATAGAGGTTGCACAATCCGCTAACATGTTGCTGGAATTGTTTTTTTATGTATGGGTGGACGATATATTTTTATAGCATCACCAAAAAGGATTGAGGTCATGTCCAAATGAGGGCGATATGTCGATATATTGATTATTGTGACAGGCCTATGCTTGAGGTAAACATCAGCCACAGTGTAAATATCCCATCAGTTAATAACATTCATCTACTGCATTTCAGGTTCAAATCAACAGTGAAAAGTGTGAATTTAATAGCTAATTCTCTGTTCCTCGGCCTTCATGAGACTCACTTGCAGTTTATTGTTTGGAAGGAGATGCTGGGGTCTGTCAAACCAGGTAAGAACATCACTGATCTGTACTGTAGACAGCACACGCACTATACACTAACCACTTCATTAAGTACACCTTACGTGTTGAACACAAATTGTGTCAGAATCAGAATCAGAAAGAGCTTTATTGCCAGGTATGTTCACACATACGACGAATTTGTTTTCGTGACAGATCTTCTACAGTGCAACAGAATTACAGAGACAGGACAAAAAACAGATAATGAATATATTCAAAAAATAGAATAGAAGTCATGGGGACACCAAAATAGAAGTCATAGGGACACCAAAAAGACCAAACCCGCCTGCTTCCTGCTTAGATTCAGCAGCGCTAGATCTGAGAGGTGTTTTTTTTTATTATATACATACAGTATGTAGCTAAAAATATGCAAACAACAAAGTATCGTATGACCAGGATCTTGAAATAGACTAAAAACTCACCTCTCAGATCTCCGACAGTGCTGACTGTAAACAGAAAATAGTTTAGCTCATCACTTTTTGGGGTCCCCTGGCATATTTCTGTTGTGGTCTGCAATTTTTGCGGTCATTTCTTTATGTACTGTTTCTGTTTGTGTCGTCAAACCAATGAAGATGTTTTCTCAGTTTGTTAGTGTTTTTCTTTACGCATGTGCTTTTAAAACTTGCCGCGGATTTGAGCTCAGTATATGTAATAGTGTAGGAAATGTTTTCTTGGTATAATTTAGGGCCCTTGAGCATTGTGGGTTCAGTTTACTATACAGTAGATGTATCTAATTGATATAAGGGTGCATTGAGTGTAGATAAATCACAGCTACATGGAGAAAACTAAAGAAAAAATTATTGGAATAGAAACTGAAAATTCTCAATTATATTATACATTTATCTGATTTGGGTTTTAGTTAATGTAAATATTCTTATCAGGGACCGAGCACCGGAACGGTGCGTAGGCCCTATTGTAATTGCTCTGTTTATTATTCTTCTTCTTCTTCTTCTTCTTCTTCTTCTTCTTCTTCTCCGGAATGAATCGCCAATTTGGCGGTCTAAACGTGCCCGAAAACTCACGAAACTTTGCACACGCCCCCGAATCGGCGAAAATTTACGTTTATTAGGGGTCTCGGAAGCGGGCGTGGCAAAATGACTCGACAGCGCCACCTAGAAAGTTTTGACGGACTAGCCCCCGAGCCACGAATCACGCACACGCACGAAAATCGCCACAGACTTCAAACATGCCAGACCCTACATAAAAGTCTCTTGGAGCGATATCTCAAACCCAACAGGAAGTCAGATATTTTGAACTTCCTTCGGCCAAAAAGTGGCATTTTTGCCATTTCCAGGCGTTGTATTTGAACGAACTCCTCCTAGGGATTTAATCGGATCGACACCAAAATTGGGTTATATCATCTAAAGGCCTTGGCGATGTTAAATTGCGAAGATCTAGAGTTTTCACCGAGGGGCGTGTCCGTGGCGGACTGACAAACATCGACGCTTCGCCATGGAGGAGGAAGTACTTATAACTCAGCCAAACAATATCCGATCAGTCTGAAACTTCACACGTTTGATAAAATTCCTCTCCCGAACACATCCATGTGCCAATAGGTAGTCACAGTCGTAGCGCCACCTGCTGACAGGAGGAAGTTTGCCATAAATCTGTGATTTTCTCAGGTTTTTTGTATGTTTCGGCTGAAATTTATATCGTACGCTGTTCGCTGTCGTGGTGGGGCCACCGGGCAGCGGTGGGCCGGTTGTGCGAGGTCCCTTTCATCGCTGCTTGCAGCTTTAATTTGTTTTATTCTTTTTAGGTTTCATAGCATTTCTTTCAAATATCAAATATAAAAACTGATTTTTAGAGCTTTTTTCCTCAAAATTGGCAATTGGTCAAAAAGTTTTCACGTTATTCCACTGTATGGATAATTTACAGCTTGAACCCAAAAAATGACCAGTCTGTCAGATGAAGAAGAGGCGGAGTCAGAGATTTAATTAAAAACAAAGTTTACTGAAGATAGTTTGCAGTTTCATCAGCAGAAGCCAACTTTAACACTTTTGCAAAAAGTTTGTAGGCAGCACTGTTTACAATCTCAAAACATCAACAATTATACCCTTACATGACATCTTTAACTGCATCATACATAAGAAAATTTACGTGTGTGTGTGTGTGTGTGTGTGTGTACAATTCAGAATGATATTCTGACTGTCAGACAGCCATTATAGACTGTTCAAAGCCTGTGAAAGGATCTGTAAAATGATCCACAAAGGAATAAAACACACACACACACATACACACACAATGTACAATCTGTTTCTTACCCACGGCTGAGTGTACTCTCAACTGTCTTATCAAAACTGGTAAAAAACTGGTACAATCTCCATCCAAACTGGCAGCTTACATACTGCACAAAGTTATCTTGCACATAAAGGAAATCACTTTGAACAGAATGAACACATAAAAATAGCTAAATCTCTTTAGACAGCATTAACACATTGCAATAACAACAGGAACAATTGTTTCCAGCCTTGCAGTTCTACTCAAGAGGTCTCAATGACCTGGTTGGGTGAGAGGGGTTTGGATGCAGACCTGATGCAGTGCAATCTGAGCTGCATCCAATGCTTTATAATCGCTCACCTAACCCCACTCCTAACTCTAACCTTCACAATGACGTCACAAGCTCCATTGAGTGCATTGTGTCTGACATTGCATCACTGAGATGTGCAGTCTCAGCTTGCATCATCAAGGCTGCATCCAGATACTATTGGGTTTGGTGGCTCCTGAAAATAGAGTAATGACACAGAGGGGAACAAAGACACTTCAACTGAACGTTACTAAATATATTCGGAAATTAGGTAATGTTTATTCATTAGTCAAAATCATTTCAAAATTAAATACTGATTCAAATAATCATATTAATAAAAAGGATTAACGTTAATCCTTGCTGGGACGGATTTGAAGACGGAAATTCGACCCCATTACCACCTAAAATTGCTTTCTTAAAGGGATAGTTCACCTCAAAATATGAATCCTGGTATTATTAACTCATCCTCTCCTTGTTTCAAACCTGTTTTATTGACATACACAGTATTTTTGTTTCTACCATGGATGTTATTGCTGTCTTTTCCCAACATTGTTCAGAGTATCTTGTTTTGTGTTCAACAGAAGACAGAAATTCATAGACGTTTAGAACCCCTTAAGCGTGAGGAAATGATGAGGAAATTGACATTTTTGGTTGAAATATCATTTTAACTCATTTAATAGTTATTGTGTTGACTAAAAATAAACACTGTCTGAAGATTGTTGTTCTGACCATTTGCCATTTTCTGCATGTATTTAAAACGTATAAAAATCTAAATTGCTTTAATCTTTCGCTGTCTTTCAATAGTCCCTGATCGTAATGTGATTCACGACTGTCATGACCCGTACCTGAGGGTCTCGTCTGATGGACGCAGCGTCATCCGCACCTCCAAAAAGGGGATTTTCTTGCGTCACAAAGACTACAGACCTCTGGCCAGGACCCACAAGACCTTCCAGTCAGGACAGCACTATTGGGAGGTTGACGTTGGAGCAAAGATAGACTGGAGTGTGGGTTTCGATGGCGGCTGTATAAGCAACTTAAACAAGGACATTGGGCTTCACCTTAAACATGACCAAGGTTACAGCATCAAAGAATATGAAACAGTGACAGAGATCGACCTGACAGTGAAACCACGGCGGATAGGGCTGTATCTGGACTGCGACAGGTGTCAGGTGTGCTTTTATAACGCAGAGAACATGACTTTACTGCACACCTCTTCATATCCTTCATCCATCCCTTATTCGCTCAGTCTCTCGCCTGGAGCTTATTTGGCAGGGAAGAACAGTGATCCACTGATGGTGACCTGGAACTGAAAAATGTTACTCACTTCGTTATGTAAACTGGTTCATTTATGAATAATAAAGTGAACTTAAATGATGATGTGCTGCTGTACATGATGAAGTACTGTTTGAAATAAATGTTAATGGCTGCTGTGTTTGCCCTGTGTGTTATCATTTGCTATATTTTTGGAATATTTGGAAAATTTATATAGAAACTATGAAAATTATGAAATTTATATTGCATTTACATAAAAAAAGACAATAGTGGTTTTCTTCTCTAAATTTAACAAAAAGCCTATGGAAGCCTATAAAATTATACAAAATAATATAAATTCAGGGCCTCATGGTGGCACAGTGGGTAGCACAGTCACCTCAAAGCAAGGCCGCTGGTTCAAGACTCGACTGGGTCAGTTGGTGTTTCTGTGTGGAGTTTGCATGTTCCCCCCATGTTGGCGTGGGTTTCCTCCGCGTGCTCCAGTTTCCTCCAAAGACATCGTATAGGTGACTTGGGTGAGCTAAACTGGCCCTAGTGTATGTGTATGAATGAGTGTGTATGGATGTTTCCCAGTGATGGGTTGCAGCTGAAAGGGCATCTGCTGCAAAAACACATGCTGGATAAGTTGCCGGTTCATTCTGCTGTGGCAACCCCAGAATAATAAAGGCACTAAACCGACAAGAAAATGAATGAATACAAATTCAAACAACTAAATAAATTTAATAATGTAATAAGTTAATTAATAATATGTAATAAATTATATAATAATTTATCTGTAATAAATGAAATTGGTAAACTATTTTGATATAAAACTTTAAAGAAGTTGTATTTAAATTTGATAAGATCAGAAAACCTCTAAGTGCCATTTGGAATTTTCTTCTGCAAAGAGCATGTTTCTCAGCCTTTTGTGTTTATGAGTTATTTCATGTTCAAATCGGTGAAAATAATCTATTCTTTGCCATAAAAGTGAAATGACTGAACCTAGACATACAATAGGAGCCTAAGAAATATGCTTATTTAAGAAGAAATTTTCTGATGGCATTTAAAGATTTTTGCACCAGGCCTTGTCTGGCTTTTAAATGATGTCTAGTTTATGCACTACTGGCTTGTTTCAAATTAGAAATTGAAATGTTAGACTGTCATATTCTGTAATAAAATAAATATGTTCAGTTCGTGTAATAATATTGTCTTTAGTCTATTCAGTATAAGCTGTACTGCAAAACTGAAAAGTTCTTCCTCTGCCACAAGAGGGCAGTGATGCACATATTTATTGATATAAATTATTTTATTTGTAAAACATTTTTGGTGAAGGATTGAAACTCGTGAATTAATCGTTATTAATCCCAAAACTACATGTTTTACATTGCTTGATTTTTATTTGTGAAGAGGTAAACATTTTTAAAACCTGAATATAAATAAAATACAGTATGCTGTAGGTATTTTAGTACTAGCCTACTCTTTATACTGTAATAAAGGTATTATGTTACTGAAAAACTCCACATAAAAGAAAGATTAAACCTTTTAAAATGTAAAATTTTATACATTTTTGGCTGATAATGAGTCAAGGAAAAGAGACATCCTTTCACTCCAGAAAACACACTGATCGAGCTGATGACACAATGCATTAAACACTTATTCCACCATGTACATGTCTCTGTTTCCTTATAACAAATGCACACGTGTTTGGTGGCTCAAACACAAACGAACAAATATTTCATAATATACACATTAAAGGAAAAAAATATGCAGTTAAACAGGCCTTATGCCTCTCGGGGTGGCGCTGAATACACTTACAATCTGTCTTTCCTGAATTTTGCCTTCTGACGAGATGTAAATAAATGAAAATGCTTTTTTTATTGACTTATTGAGCCTAGAGCTATGCATGTCTTGGTTTTAAAAATAAGAGTCTCTACAATAAAGCTGTTTTAAACTTGAGAAAATAATAATCGTTATTATCTATCTGGCCAAACAATTATAATTTGCTTATATTTTTAATTACACATACAGGATTTACATGACAACAAGGAAACAATTGTGTTTGAGACTCATGGTATGAATTTTTTGTATTGAACTAGCTATTTTCTGTTTTTCATTATATACAGTACCACACTGAAGGTCAAACAGAGAAGTCTGAAAAACTTCATAAAGAAAATAAATCTATATGAATTTAGTGGTTTAATTGAGCTTTCAGAAGAGAATCAGTCACTAAGATGAAAAGGTTTTAGGGCAGGGGTGCCCAAACTCAGTCCTAGAGGAGCTAACCAAGAAAGCCTAGTATCAAGTAATCAAGCTCTTACTAGGCTTTCTAGAGACATCCTTGCAGGTGTGTTGAGGAAAGTTGGAGCTAAAATCTGCTGGACACCAGCCCTCCAGGACCGAGTTTGGACACCCCTGTTTTAGGATTTTATTCACATATGAACATTGCCAAGAAGATTCATTCTTGCACATCAAACAGGTATGATAAAGCTTTTTTCATGTTCGCTGATAAATGTTTGCATGCCTAATTATGAGCGCATGATCATTTTAGAGTGAACTAACCCAGTGTTGATAATCCCCACAAAAACAAACATTATCATCATAACCACACTTACACACTGTTCCTTTTAATGTTTTATTGAGTATATTTACAAACACCAACATGCATAGAGCTGATTCACAGGGAATTACAGAACTCAAGAGTTGGTACAGTACATTAATGCTTTAGGTGTGCTACTAGCGATGAGCAATACCACACAGAACTACGCAACTCATTACCACACAAAAGTACACACACACAAGAGATAGATAGATAGAGAGATAGACAAGAGGAACAGATAAAAAGCAGATCAACTGGTAGAATTAACCACAAACAATAAGTACACTATATTTAAAATGCAACACTTCTTTCTTCAAAAACATACTAATGATATTCAGATGTCACAATTAAAATGCACAGTTATAACGAACTGAATCTGAAATAATAATATAACAACGATGTCAAATAAAAAATTATATTAAGGTCATGCATCATTGCAGTTTGCCCTGTGTGGAAAGACTATCTGACACAAAATAGTTTTTTTCTCTCTCTCTACTGCACCCCTGCTGCTTGCTTAACTCTCTAACCTTAACATTTGGTTATACTTTTTTTCTAAACAGGGACTTAAAGCTAAATTACAAAGCTAAGTTCTACCTCAGATTTTTTTAATTTGACTTCTAAATCATACTTTTTAAAAACTGCCACAAACTGTACCTTGACACACTCATAAATACACAAAATCCAGACTTTAGGTTTCAGTTTTAAGCTTTCATACATTATACATACAGTAATGTGAATGCTCAGTGCTTTATGATTCTTCTGCTACTGTATCCAATTGCTTTTCTGCTATTGAATGTCATCGTCCAGAATGTGCTGTGATGAACAAAAGTGTTCCATATGGATCGACAAGTTAATGTGGCAAGATTCATAGTTTATTTGTCTGATTTTCTTTTTAGCAGCTTTGCTAAAAGCAATACCAACCTGAAGTATGATAAACATGTATAATGCAGAAGTGGCAAACACGGAAAACTAATTTAAAGGGCCCCATTATGTTTTTTTTTTTTTTTTTTGGATATTACTTTTCAGTAGTGTGTAATGTAGCTGTTTGAAAATACACATACACCCGGCGCAATAAGACGCAATATGTGTATGATGCGATTTGTTGCTATTTTCAGACCAGCGCAACCCTAATATTCGTGTTTTACGCCACGTTGTTTAAATAGCAAATCTATTTGCGCCACTTTGTGGACTTATGGGTGTACTGGTCTAAAAAGCAGGTGTGTTAAGGCGCATTGCTATTTTGAGGAATTGAAATAGACTGTGCCATCAGTCCGACACAGAGCGCGTTAGTTGTGCGTCAATGTGGTCCAAACGCTTACACATTGCTTAATACACACAAAATGTACAGCAACACGCAACTATCTTTACATGAAAAAAACGTGAAAAAAAAGGATTAAAATTTTACAAAAAATCAAATTTTCTACACAATTATAAAAACCACCACCTCCATGGCTTTTTTCAGTTTATTCATGACAATTTGCATGTGTATAATATTATTATTAGCAGTATTATTTATTATATGCACATTTATTCATTCATTCATTTTTTTCAGCTTAGTCCCTTTATTAATCTGGGGTAATCAGCGGAATGAACCGCCAACTTATCCAGCATTTGTTTTACGCAGCACATGCCCTTCCAGCTGTAACCCATCACTGGGAAACATCCATACCCACTCATTCACACACATACACTACGGACAATTTAGCCTACCCAATTTACCTGTACCACATGTCTTTGGATGCGAATATGGGGAAACATGCAAAGTCCACACAGAAATGCCAACTGATCCAGCCGAGGCTCGAACCAGCGACCTTCTTGCTATGAGGCAATCATGATACCAACTGTGCCACTGTGGCGCCCATGCAGATTTATATTTAATTGGCAACTAATTAACATAAATAACATTATGGGATGTCTTTCATTAGCTGTTTACATTTTAAGACTTTTTATTTAAAAACCAATGTTACACACAAACTGTTTGCTATGGAATGCAAAAACTTTGAAGCTCGATATCTCAGAATCATTCAGAACGCAGGTAGAACCTTATAATTCCAAGGTGACGATTTGTTCTCATAAAAACAAGTTTAGATTTGTCTAAACTTTAGATGAAAAAATGAATGAATAAACATGAACGCATGTAAACCTACTGAAAAAAACCAAAGCTGTTTCCCAAATTACATACTATACACTATGCTCTACACTCAACCGTGTAGTGTAAGCTATGAGTAGCGCCAGATGGAATCTGCAGATTTTTTTGCTATTTCTGCGCAGAATTTTGTTAAAAATCTGCAGATTTATGCGGAATTATTTTGGGAGTATGATAACTAAAACCTTAATATATGAACTAAAAAGTAATACCTTTTTAACTTGTATTTAATGTTTACAAGGCAAATCCAATTAGATCCACTTTATTTGGTAAACACATCAAGTCTTCTATATAAAATATCATTACTATCATTTACTCTACACACTGTATTGTAAATAAATCATTTGAATATTTTCATATTAGTCAATAATAATATTCTGAAATTAATTTAAAAACTAAATAAATATAAATTTACACACACTTACTCAAGTAAATATACAGAATCAATAATGGGCTAAAAATCTGCGGAAATCTGCAGAATTCTGTGTGCGCAGATTCTGTGTGGGCCTAGCTATAAGTAAGCTAGTGTCATCCCAAATGGAGCATCGTTGTTTCAACTTTTAATGGAAGCTAAAAGTAGTGATATAAATGACCAAACTACCAAATAGTTCCTGTCATCAGTACAGCCAATAACCAATGGGACCTAAGCGTGATATATAGCTCCTCCTCTTCTGCTACATGAGTAAATCTGCAGCCTCTGAGTGCATGAGTGCAATGTTATCAGTAATCAGTGAAATATGTGCATCATACAGTCATTTTAAGTGCACTTATTACAGTGTGAATCCACTACTTATACTAAAAAGTGGCGTAGAATAGTGGATAATTATGAAATTTGGGACACACCTCAAGAGACCAAAAAAAAAAGCATAAAAGGGGCACTTTAAATCACCTTTCCATCTGCAGCCACCAAGATCATGGCTTATATCTTTAACATGAAGCATTTGTAGTTTAGCTGAATGAAGTTTTAGTGATAAATACCTGACATTTGCTACACACATTCATACACATTCATGCAGGTTTAGTACGTAAACCCCCTGACAAAGCATTATACTGACGCAGAATATCCATTCGAAAGAAAATCATCGATGCTCTCAATCATATATACGTTTTCCCCAGCAACAAGCCTCATAAACAGTACAGAACAGAATATGCATAGTCACTATCAAGCTCATGGTGATACAGATCTTACCACATTAGCCATCACACAGTAAGAAATATAAAAAGAATCATCTACACACTATCACGCTAATATATTCGACTGTTACCATTGAGAGTTACAATAATAACAATAAGAGACTAATAATATCGGTCTTCAAAAACGTTCTTTTTTCTGGGAAGTGAGGTAATAAAAGGGTTTATGTTAAGGAATCTTCAGGCAACACCAAGAACTCATGTATTATTTTTTGGTGTATAAATCAGAAGTATTTATTTTTTTGAGGAATAAATTGTCAAGCAATTAGTGTATAGATTGATTAATCAGTGAATCCTTATTAAAATAGCTTGATTATAATAAAAATAAATGAATAAATATTAATTGTGTGATAAATCAAATAATTATTTTGAGTAAATCTTCCATTTATTTGCTAATGCAGCCCCAAAACTCATGCCTTTGCGCTAATGAAGTCATGCTTGTCTTTACAACACATCACTGGGCTGATGATATGACAAGATATTTAAGGAGTTTTACACAGTTTTAGATGTAAAAAAAGCTGCATATGCATATCGGTTGTTTATTGAACTTAAAGGTATAATGAAATGCTTTTTATGAATATACAGTTTTTTTTTCTATATCTTTTCAGTGAGCTTTTAAGTGCATTTCTGGCCAAGCCGTTTTTTTTATGGCAGAACACCTAATAATAAATACAATATGATGATTTTATCTTTTGTTAAACTTGATTCTTAAGTATTAGCCATTTCTATTTCTTGTTTATCTGTCTATCTATCTTTGTAAAATCTAAATATATATATTTAAGATTTATACAGTAATTCGTAGTGAGTTATTTCCTATATATATATTTATATATCACAGAAAATATTCCAGACATCACAAACCAGGCAATGAGGGTCAAAGAGAAACATTAAACACGGCTACTAATAACTACGTCTATATATGGTCTTGTTTTCCGTATATGTGATCCCCTGATATTCTTTCACACAAACATACAGGCAGAATAAAGATAAGTCACATGATAAGTGAAGCATAACCAATGGGAACAAGGCCCTCTCGGTGACCTTGGCGACATCGAATCCAGTCGTGGTCGACACCGCCCAACAGAACAAGCTCCTCCCCTTTCCTAAAGCTCAGCTGGGCCCCAGTGCCAGTGTGATCACACAGAGTTCTGACCACCCTGATAAACCAGAAAACAAGACTCAGAATGACGTTTCAAAGACAGAAAAATGTGTGCTTTATGGGTGTGTCAACAAATAAGATTGTCAAAGATAACCCAAATGTAAAAGAAATGTAGTGTAACATTTTAAATGTGCCATGGAGTGCATGGATTTAATAAGTTAAATTGTTCTATGATATCTGCGCAGTAGCTGTATGATTTCGGTAAGCTCAAAAAATCTCCAGAAATGGTTTTATATGCTCATTTATAACCAAAGGTGTAACCCCTAGAATGAAAAGCATAGTTTTGACCATATTTGGAATGGTAGTGAATATTAATGAGCTCTGAAAAAACTGAGTAGATCGTTTCAACTGTAGTGGAGAAGAGGTTTATGTTAGGAGCAATTGAGCTTTAGGCAACTTTTCGCTCCTGCATTACTGCTCCTATAGGTTGTGTAATGAATAGACCCAATTATTATTTTACCCAACAAAAGGGATCAACAGAGCTATATTTACAGTTGTTTTTTGTTGATCAAACATGTGTAAAATACAGAAAATGTTTAATATCAACCTCTGCATAAACAGATGAATTTTATCAAGTTTACTGGAGTCCTTTCAATTGAGAAAAAATGACAGTAAGAGCTGAGTCACCGATTTCAATATTATTAAGACAATACTCTGATTAAGAATCTGACCCATACCTGACTAAAGATATAGATAAAGAGAACTTTTGGCCCTATGACAAAATGTTTTAGGTAAGTTTGAAAAGCATAATGATTGGGGGAGATGAGGGGTGGTGGCAGGGGTTGGGGTAGTGTGTCCCAGATGAAAGGGATGAGCGGGAGGGGAGATGTGGGGTTGTTTATGGTTGGGTCCCTAATAGTACCTCTGTGGGCCCCAACACTGAGTAGGCCCTTAGGGTGTACTCACACTATGTACAGTTGCCTTGAACCAGGCCAAAGCACGCTTGTCCCTCCCCCCTCCAGTCTCCCCCGATGGCCCGCACTCAAATTGCATTCGGGCCTGAGCACGCTTACTGTACCTCATCGATGATGCGCTTTTCAGTTTAAGAAGCGCTCTCGCTCAGCACAGTGGAGATTTCTTTATATTGTTTTATATCGAACAGATCAGCCACTTTTGACACTCATAAACAATAATAAAGTCCTCGTCCTGCAGGAATTAGGAGGTTTGCTGAGGGAGCAGCTGTCATGCAGTGAGGGGATTGCGTCTATCTATGTCTATCTACGACAGTTTGCGTTCATTGAACAGTAAGCATGATTAATAAATCCATATGATACAGTCCCTTAAAAGGCAAATATCATCTTCAGATCAAGCTCAGGCCAGGCTCTCTGAGGCCCCGTTTACACTAGTGCGTTTTAGTTTTAAAACAGCGTTTTAGCAAGAAAATGATCCGCATCCACACTCGCGTTTTCACCCAGCGTCTCAACAGATCTCCGTCTTCACTACTCCACCAGAAACGTATATCACGTGACCATTCGCGCACTCTGGGCATGCGCGTTCAAGTATAAACAGGAAGCATGCGCCTCGCTCGGCATTTGGTTATTGTTAGTCAACAAACGCTGGTTGAACGATGAACGCGATGGTAAAGAAAGCAAGAGAGGTCTTTTTGAGGACAGACGACGAGGTTGAGTTGTTACTTAAAGTAACGAATAAATATAAAACATCTATCGCTATCAAAATACAGTGTTTACAGTGAAGACTGGTCTGCCGTCTGCCGGTGACGTTATAGCCATGTGCGCTTGACGAATAAGGGAAGGATACCCAATGACCCAAAGCCCCAATCACGTAGCAGATCTCAGCAGCCACGCCTCTGTTTTCAAAAGTATGCGTTTCCCTCCATCCACACTAAGATGCAACAGCAGCGTTTTAGAATGAAACGCTCTCTCCAGCGTTTCTAAAACGCTCCGTTTTCGCACTTAGAAAACTCCGGCGTGGTGTGGATGGATGCCGTAACTGTAGCAAAACTTATGCGTTTTAAAACGAAAACGTACTAGTGTAAACGGGGCCTAAGCCCAAGTGAACCACGCTTTAGCACACCTCTTCCAACCGGGCTAGGGCTGGCCAACTAAACCTCGCCTGAGCCCGATTCAGAGGATTCACACTTCTCAAACGAGCCAGGAAACGGGCCTGGCCACGGTTCAGATAGCATAGTATAAGTGCGCCCTTAGAATTATCCTAACTCCCACCAACCAACCCCCCCCCCCCCCCCCCCCCCCCCCAACTACCACGCTGGGCCCCTGCATATGTTAAATACAAGCATAGACAAACTTTAAAATAAGTAAAAAAATTATAATTGTTTTAATATAACTAGCAACTGTTGAGGCCAATCAAGCACAGCTTTGGTCGTGTTTATTAATAATCCTAACTTACTGTATAACTTAGCAGTTGGTGTTTTGTTCCAACTGACCCTTTTTTACCTGGATTTTACACTTACAGGATTTACATGAGAATGAGGAAACGATGTTTGATGGTGTGTCATTCTTATTATTTAGTTTTGCCAATGGTAGATCCAGATTTTTATTCTATGGAACATTTGAAATGCATTTTTAAAAGAAAGCACCCAATTTTTAAAAAATCTGCATCACAGGAACTTAGTTATGGAAACTCCTTTTAGTGGAAGTAGATTAGCTCTTACTTCACTGAATGGTCTAACCCAGCACAGCAGGAACTACCAGCGAATTCAGACGTGTTTTTAAAAAGTGTTACATGACATTAGCAAAGAGAAAGCTAGTGTTAGCATCATTTACCTTGTGACCTTGTGTGTGGCATTGTGTTCACTCCTTTTTGCTCTATGAATTTTGTAACTTGTATGTCTACAGTCAATCTCTATTACAATGAAACCCATTACATGTAATGAAAACAGCTTCAATCATGGCATTCTCAGACCATTTTCAAGTTATTGTTCTTAGAATTCTCTGTGGTTTAAATGGTGAATTTTGAGAGTGTATTTCTAAAATGTATGTATAATGAAATACATTGTTTTTATACATTTCTAAATGAATTAATAGACAAAAATGAGCATAACTTCACTGACGTCAAATTTAATTTTTAAGATGCAGAAAAAGATTTGAATATTATTCTGCTAAAAAGCATAAATGGAAATCTGTTCATAAGAACATGTATAACCTAATGGAAACTTTACCTTAGAGGCTTTGGATGATCTCTGGTTTCATTATTATTTTCATTCTCATCTTCCTCCTTATCATTGCTTCTCTGAAGCTCTCTTTTCTCAGGCGGAGAACCCTGGCCAATGTTCACTATCCGGGAAAAAACAGATACACCAGGGGAGAGCCACTGAGATGGGCGCCTATGTCAGAGTAACAACACAGAAGACAATAAAACAATCTGTCACAAAAATAAACCTAAAAAATCTTAAACAAACTAAGCTAAAGTTTAAAAACTAAATATATCTTGATATATAGTGATTTATGGATTGATGTTTAGTTTTTTGTAATGCATCGCAATTCTCTCTAGAATCTGATCTTATCCTCAAATACTGAGCTTAGTTTTTAACAGCAGATGGTGCTCTAGGCAAGTTTTTAATTGTACACTCGAGTGTGCGTGCTTTCATGTTTTGTAAGGCCCTGTCCATGAGAACACAGAGTATTTTCAAAACCACAGCTTGGGGTTTGCCTGTTCTTCCACATTCAATCCTGGTACCGGGTTCCTTAAAATCTGCATAATCATTTTCTTTGTCTGACATCAGATTGACAAGCGTCTTTTTTTTCAAGCGCCGTCCCAGGTTCTGCGGGTTGCAATGTCCTGAATTTTCTTTGCCAATCTTAAGCCAATTGATATCAGTTGTTTTGGTTCATTTTGGATATACCTCAACCTGTGCAGACCCCGGGGGACCAGAGTGAGTACTCCGACTCAGCCCTCCCTGGTCCAGATTGACACGCGTCTGTGCAATGGCCGAAGTAAGCAAAAAGTAACATGTATACTGTTACATGGACAATTATCCCACTTAATTTTGGAACAAACACATCAGAATAAAGCACTATGCATGTTGACAGCCAACCTGGACTGATAACAACCCTTTTTAGAGTCTTCTGATAGACCAATGTGAATTTACGGTTAGGAGTATTGAATAAAATTTTTCTTTAACAGATTTTAGACAAACTGTACAAAAAAAAGTATCTTATACATTTTGAAAAAAAAACTGTCGAGGATAAAATCACAATAAAGCCCTGGGCTTGTTTCCATTGTGGTCCTCGCTGTTAAAAAAACAAAAACAAAGTATGGCTGCAAAATACAGTTAATGCATAACAAAATCACATGAAACATCAAACAAACATCATCACCAGTTGCACTGGCGAGCTCTTGTAGATTTTCTTGTAGATGTTTTTTTTTAAACCGTGCATGTGTGGACAAGATTTCATCTTTAAAATAAAGGAGGAAAAAACGTAACTTGCAAAAATACCCATGTACCTGTGGACATGGTCTAAGTCAAGGGTGTCCAAACTCAGTCCTGGAGGGCCAGTGTCCTGCATATTTTAGTTCCAACCCCAATTAAACTCACCTGAACCAGCTAATCAAGCTCTTTCTAGGTATCCTATAAACTTCCAGGCAGGTGTGTTGAAGGAAGTTGGAGCTAAACTTTGCAGGACACCATCCCTTCAGGACCGAGTTTGGGCACCCCTGGTCTAAAGTGGTCAAAAGTACTTGCACCATGGATTTTATGCCACAGGATTATTGTAAACACAGCTCAGTATGAACACTCTTGTTATCGGCTTAAACATTTTCATTAAATTATTAACTTTATTAAAGATTGTTGTATATTGAAGTGGTATGTGAACATGTGGCTATACAGTATATACAGTAAACCATTTGGTGTTAAAAACTAAGCTCAGAATCGATTGAGGAGAGAATCGCAATGCATTCAGAATGCATGTCAATGAAAAATCATTTCTTGATTCAAGATGCATTTATTATTTTTTTAAACATCATCAAACCTGGTGGTTGGTGGGTTGTTGGGGCTCTTAGAAGCACCAAAGAGCCGTCCGAGACCCCAAGGAATAGCAGCTCCACTATCCCACAGAGAAAGATCCTCTCTAGGCTGGGGTCTGTTTTCAACTGGGCTTTTTGGGTTTGCTGAGAAGCCTGTCTTGAAATCATCTGGTGAGTTAGGACCATTCGCATTCTCTGTAGTGGTGGCCAAACCAAAGTTCTGCCCTAAACGCTCCCCCAAGCGCATAACTGCCCCCCAGCCTTGCTGAAGAGCCTGGCCTGCCTGCTGGGAAAGACTTCCAACATTAAGAGGTGCAGCGATCTCATTCCCGTTAAACCATGATAATGGCGGATCAGCTTCCTCTTTGTTGACGCCTGATGACAGAGAAATTGGATTGCGATATGCTGACACATCAAGAACGTGACTTGAGAAAGCTGAATTAGGGTTGGTGTCCAAACTCAAACTATGGTCTTGCTCTAAGATGCTTCCAGGACGGTGGACACCTCTATGGAAAAGGCCCTTGGGTGATAGGTGGAAGCTGAAGTCTTCATTTGGTGGGCTGTATATGTCGGACGTGTGGCTGGCTGGGGTGAGAGTTGGAGAGGAAGGGTCAAGGTGGTGATGCTGAAACAGCAGGTCCAGGTTGAAGGTCAGAAGAGAGAGAGGCTGGAGCAGGAGGAGAAGCTCCTCAAAAAGAGACTGACAAGAAGTGAGTGACAGACGCATGAAGGAAGTGGGCCGATAAAAAGTTTCCAACACATCTGTGGGACAGAGAGAAAATGGGAGTTGAATGAGAGACAAAATAAGACTTTTGATACAGAAAATGACAACAGATCTCGTTTCATGCATGTCCACACTTGTGGACAGGTAATTTAACTTGATTTAAGGTTCATTTATCATGGTCATTTTCTCCAAATAACTTGAGGGCAGTTTCAGTACACTGAATCAGTACAGCGTTTACTATCTTGCATTCCAAATATTTATTGATAACATCATTAATACAAAATGGCTGACAAAGATAGCCATGTGCTAAATGCTCCAGGTAATCTGTGAAAAAATATTATAAAAGGAAGTCAATTGTGTTAAAAATAATCATATATACAGCAAAATATGATGAAAATACTAGCATTTAATGAACAAAAATTATTAGTAAAATTAAGTTTTTATTGGCACGTGAACATCAAGAAACAGTGGAGTCAGATGCATTGCAAGTCTGATTTCTGTAACCTGCTCATATATCCATTATTTTTTTGTATAAAATATTTTATGAATTGTCTTATACTTCAATAAAATATACATTTAACAAATTTATCAATAAAAAAAATAATTTCTGGATTTTCTACGTCAAAAGAATAATTCCCTGTGTGCAGTTTCAGATGTTGATGTACTGTAACTGAGATGATTCATTGTGATGTCAGATAAGGATGAAATCATAAGTTGTTACAATCAGCAGTGAATATTTTGCTCATATTGCTAATAGGCATATTGCATACGTGTTACTACTTTTATTGTTCCTTAATAATTCAGCTGACACTATGCCATTAATCACCCCCCACCCCTCAACAAAATATTTAAAATCTATATTTTTAATAAATCATGAGTGTAAGGGTTAAATTAAATAATGGTAATTTAAGTAATTTCTTTGCCTACACGTGTTCTTGATGTAGTTCAAGATATATGCTGTGATTTTACCTACTTGATGTAAACTTGACTGGAGTGCTAAAATCGCAAAGCTTGTGAAAACATCCAAATCACTATAATCCTATTTTCTGAGCTAATGTTTTCAGTAATTTTAGTTCAGCATGCTTATTTATTACTGAGAGTAAAATGTGCAGCACGTACTGTACAGTATTTGCATTTAAATGTTGCTCTCAACAACCCAGTGGGGAACACAGAGCTACTGACTTCATAAACTCTATTTTGAACTTTTGTTTTACTCCTAAACGAAGAACATAAAAGAACTTCACTTATAAACTATGTGGGTCCTAATAAAGGCCATTTTGCTCAAAATTGCAGATTTTTAAAGACTGAAAATTACTATTTTTTCCAAGGTATTCAGTTTTGTGGTTGTTTTTGGTTAACATAAGCTCAACACATTTTATTTTCTTACATAATAATATGCATTACTAATATTTACCAAGTTGTCATTGTTTTGGGCTGTAATTTCTTTAACAGGGCATTTGTGCAGGTAGTGGGAACTACAGTACTAACATGATCTTACAGCAATTTGTAATGTTTTGATTTAGTGGCTAATTCATATGAATTCGTATAATCTAATTCGTACAATTTAGTACAATTTGCTTATCCCCCAATGAAGGTTGGATTTGGGAATGGGGTTGGGTGCCACATTTTTGTATGACAATAAAAAAAAACTGACAAAAACGTAAATTAGTTATGTTTCCTCGAGAGATTATACTGGAACTACAGTACTATATGTAGTTTGTCTTGTCCATTTTTCCAAGCTGGCTCATAGAATTCTAATATAACCTTCTGAATTCTAGGTTAGAGCTGTCAGAAGCTTAGTGTGGTTGATGTCAAAGTCACATGTCTGTTATAGTTTATTTATAGCCAAACCTTTGCTTTCTACTTCTACCATTTAAGTCCTCAAAATTCATAAACCTTAAATAATTATTTTAAGATTACCTGATGAACAAAATAAATGAGAATCAAAGTCCTTTTGGGGTCACAGTGCTTAAACTGACATTGCGTTCTCTAGGAAATCTCCTTCTGCTTTAGATGAACAAATGTCCTACTTCAAATGAAGATGTAAGTACAAGCTTGTGGCTCTCAAGTGTTTTGTTGTCAGAAAAAAAACCCCACGGAGAACACCTGCTTTGTTCTTGCCTGTTTCTTGCAGAATTGTTATTGAAGCCAAGATGTAGTGAAGTTAATTAATTTTGAATAAAATCAAAATGAAATAAACATTCACTATCTACTATTGAGAATGCTTGCAGAATTGCAGACAATTCTGGAATTTCAATCAAAAACATGCTAATTCTGCTGATAAGATTTTTATACCAATAAATCAATAGATGATGAAAGTATATATACTTTTTGGAACCAGAGAGATGCAAATTTCTGGGTTTGGCAATGAAGATCACTATGACAGTTTATAGCTATGTTTCCATCCATCTATTTTTTATTTAAAAATGCACATAAAAAGCTTATTGTACAACATCAACGGGGTAAAACATCTGAAATGTTGCTTTAGTATTTCTAAAATGCCTTTATCCAAAATCTGTCATCGCAGTGGTCCAGTAGTATTATCTTTGGATCTGTTTTCAGTACGTTGTCTTCTGAGGCGCAAGTCATTCATTATAAAAGAAAAACACTTACACATTTTTCTTTCTGATATTTGGCAGCAGTTTATCAGGAAGTGACGATACTTTCTTTGACTCAATGAATGAAAACACTGACTTATTTGCTAATCTTTCATGCAATATTCCAGTTTTGAGGATAAATTTAATTCAGACCACATTCCTGAAGTTTGCCAAAATGACACATTTTGCATACCCCTTTAGTTAAACACACCTGGTTTAACTCATCAGCTCATTAGCAGAGACTCTAAAATCCCCTGTCTGACACAAAAGGACACATGTGCTGCGTCCCAGTTCACCTAATTATAATTTGCCCTAAAAGTATGCACTCTTCTGTGAATAAAAGTAGAAATATTTCAGTGTGTAGCAGAAGAGTAGATACGCTTTGGGACAAACCATCAATACATAAAACTGTCTCTTTAACACTTTGTGTTACGCACATCCTGATATGCTAACTGGACTATCAAGCACCTAGTCGCAAGTAACATCTTACAAATTTGATCTAAATTCCTACTGTATTGGAGAGAATGTGGTAGCATTGATCCACCAATTGTGGGTCTTTCAATTTTTATCCAAATCATTAACTTAAGAGCGAAAAAAATCTTGGTAACACTTTATTTTGATGGGCCATTTGAGTATTAGTAGACTGTCTACTTATTATCTGTTGATATTGACATTCAACAGACATTTAACTAACTATAAGAAACTTTGCAAGTACATGTCAACTTACACTAACCCTACCCCTAACCCCAACCTAACCCTAACCTAACGGTCTACTTATAATCTAATGACAATTAGTTCCAATGTAACTTAAATTCAACAGACGGACCATCAAAATAAAGTGTGACCAAACTCTTTATAATATTCAAATCATTCATTTTGTAGTTGTAAACCAAATCTTCCTCAAAAGCATAATGGGGTTTGCCCAATATTAGCTATAAGGGTGTGCACTGATCCAAATCTTGAAAATCCACCAGAAACAGACCATCCTGGGTCTTTTGGCATACTCTTTTTAAAATGTTATGCTTTGGGACACACATTAATGTCACATACTATTTATGATGGATAGTACACTGGAATGCAGGAATGCAAAATGTGTTGTTCTGGTGTAACATAATGCAGAACATGATTGAAAACCATTGTTCATGAGACCAGTTTTTAGCTCAGTTGCTGCTTCTTATTATCACTTTCTATGGATTTGAAATTCTTTTCAAAAAAATGTCCATCATTGCTGTCACAATTTCACAAGACAGTTACTAACATATTTCTTTCTGGTCCAAAAAATAAAAAATGACCTAAAGGCAAAGCTCACGCCAAAAGTTTCATTCTGTCATCTTACTCATCCTCAAACATGTAATTAATAATAATAACTCCTTACAATTATATAGCACTTTTGGTGGACACTCAAAGTGCTTTACAATTTTTGGGGGGAATCTCCTCACCCACCACCAGTGCGCAGCATCCACCTGGTTTACGCGATGGCAGCCATATTGCACCAGACCACACCACACACTAGCAGCTGATTGGTGGAGAGGAGACAGAGTGATGAAGCCAATTATGATTTGGTGATGGTTAGGAGGCCAGTGAGCAAATTTGGCCAGGATGCCAACTCTTTTACAGGACCTCGGTTTAACGTCTCATCCGAAAGACAGCACTTGGACATTAGGACCCACACAGACTGCAGGTTGAATGCCCCCTGAAGGTCTCAATATCACCACTTCCGGCAGCAACCAAGCTTTCCCATGTGGCCTCCCATCCAGGTACTGACCAGGCGCTTCAGTGGGCGACCATGTGAGAGTTGCAGAGAGCTAGCTGCCGGCATAAGCTTGAGTTTGAGTAATATATGAGTTTCATTCTTCAGTTGATCCCAAAACCGATAGAGTTCAAAATCATTGAATTCCATAGTGTGTGTCAGTAGTTTCCGGTTACCCACTTTTTACCAGGTTTTTTGGGGGGTTAATCAGAAAATAAGAAACTCATAAAGATCTGAAACCACTTGAGGGTCAATAAATGTTGAGTAAATTTTAATTTTAGGGTAAACTATCCCTTTAAGATGTGTTTTCCAGCAATAACTGAGTATACTTACCACTGCAGGACTGTAGATGGGAAAGCCAGTAATCCAAAAGCTTGATACTGCATGACAAATTAAAAAATTATAATAATAAATCAGATAAGAAAAAGATACACAGTCAATACATTCAGAGGTCAATAGAAAAATTAATTTGATTTTAGGCTGAAGAGAGTTCTGGCTCACTTGAGAAGGCCAAACAGGAAGGCGTTGAACCTGTGTCTGCTCTGCCTCAGCTGATGAAGACCTGCTACTTTAGTCTGAAGGCTGTGCAAAGCCTGTGTGCTCGGGCCTAAAAGACAAACACAAATGACGTTATCAGTTCATCTGGCATAAATGGCAACAGAACGAATGTTCACAATTTACTGAAGTCACGCTAATGCTGCTGAAAATACAAGACAAGGAAGCAGCAAAAAGAAAGAACATTGAGGGAGAAACGGAGGAATATTTAAAGACTGGAAGTATGACAGAGATCGGTGAGTCAGTACTGCAGGGATTCACTGTGCCAGAAGAGAAGAGAATGAAACAGGCCTGAGGATGAGAGATGGTGAAAGAGAGAGAGAGAATGAGTGATATAATATCAAACGTGATGTTTATGCCAGATGTCTACCTGGTTTGGTGGAGGCCTGAACCAAACCCCAGGGTGAATTTGGCCTTCTGCCTGCAATGAGGTCACTCTGGTGAGGCTTGAGTCCATCACAGAGCAGGCTGCGCAGGGCTGGGCAAAGGCACTGCAGTACCAGACGACCCAGAGAGGGATTTACACTGCTGTCTCCAGAAAGGCTCTGTCAACAGAGGTCAGGAAAGAGAAATGGAAGATAGACAAGAGGCAGAGAAAGAATAAAAAATGTGCAAAGCAATGGAACAACAGAAAAAATGGTATAGGATAAGGTGATTCAAATGAATTTGAAAAGTATAGAGATGAAAATAGGAGAAAGAGGTGAAAAGGTGCATGAGGTTAGTGTGCAAATAAGTCATTCGCAAAGCTCATGTTCATGAACTTCGAAGTACCTTATCTACTGAGTGAAACTGGAGAAAGAAAAAGGTAGAGATAAGCCAAGTGCATGAAAGTGGCATGAAGATAGAAGGAAAAAAACAGGTACGTTTACTCATTCTTTTTTTGTTCCATATTTTTTTTTGTTCTGTGGAAAAGTTTCCAACAAAAATGAACAATGATATTAACCCAATAAAACAAAAAGGTTATTTTACTTAAACCACGGTATCCATATATTAACCATGGTTTTGGAATACAAACACAAGTTTGGTTTTGCAATAAAACAGTAGTTATACAAAAGGTAATCAATGTACCAAAAACATAATTACTACATTTGTACCATAAAAAAACTATGGTCAATTCGGTCAAGGCTTTTATTAAAGAGCCCCTATTATGAGTTTTTGAAAATGACCTTCCATGTACAGTAGTGTGTAACACAGAACTAAGTGAATAAAAACATCCAGCTGAGGTTTCAATCTGAAAGTGCACAGTGTTTAAAACGATTGATTCTTTAACTAAATAGTCGAAGAGTCGAATAAATGAATCGTGTTGGGTTCCGATCTTTTGCTTGAACGTTTTGACGTCGATACGGTACATCACCAAAATATGTATTACCAGTTCTGGTAAAAGGTGAACTTGCCTTTCCCTTTAGACACTAGCAGATTTTTCAGATTTATGATACAGTAACCTACGCTGCAACGTGGGATTCACTGTTTGCTACTAAACGAAGGAGCAGCAGAGAATATTATGTATGGAACTTTGTCAGTAACTGTTACAGTTCATATGGACCAGTTTCTTCTTCCTCCAGATCCTGTAAGTGCTTCTGCTTCATACACAACGTGAAGTGTAATTAAAATTGCTGCCTTGTTTTGTGTAGTTTGCAAAATATGTATTTAATTGTGTGTTGCAACTTGTAATCGCTCCGTGCGGCTTGTAATCACCTATCTATTATAGATCAGTACTTGTACTGTATCTCTCAGGTTAAATCTTTATGGAACTATTCACATATTGGGTCCAAAACCACATTGACGTCACGGCGCGTGCTTCTTAACTATTTGAAGGTTTTTGAACTCGTGATCCTCTGCTGTTTGTCTTTGCTGTGGCCACCTTCAGCTGTTCCAGGCGCGGCACGGTCATTTTTCAAAATAGTTCAGCTTTTGCCACTGTGTGGATTAATACTGAATGTGTGCCGTTTTTATTACTTGGGGTTATCGTTAAGAGTAGAGTAATATGCTGGTGTTTAACTGCATTGCTTTATTGCATTCCTGCATTGGGCTCTCACATACTCTGCTACTTCATAGCCTTGATAGTCGTTTCTCTCTGTCTCGCACTGAACCCAGCTGACCAATCACAAAAAACTGGGTCAATCGGACCAATCAGCACAGATTAGCCTCACACAAAGGAGAGGTTTGGGAATCAATGAATCGCTGACAAATCATATGGGAATCTTTGGGATAATCAGGTAAAAATATATTATAAGACAATGAAAGTGTTTTTAGACCTTGCATGCATATCAGCCTGTTGGAGACCCCTGAATCAAAAATATGACCTTTTATAATGCAACATAGGGGTTCTTTAAACTAAAGTGGAATTAATAACACCAATTTGAAGTTAAAATAGCACAACACTTACCTTCTGGACAACAGTCCTGGATGAACTGAACTGAGCCAAAATGGCCTCCACTGCCACACTGATGGAATTGACAAGAGCTTTGTGACAGAAACACATCAAATTACAACAATTATTAACAAAATCAAAATAAAGAACAACAAAAGTCTTTTCCCAGTAATCATATGTTCTAAATTACTTTTCTTTTCTAGCAGGCATACAGAAGACAGGCCTTCAGCACTCATTGAGGACCTCACATCCTCTCCAATCCAGTCCCCATTCTTCTGCTCAGAGCCGGCAAAAGAGAAGCTGCGGACAGCTATTAAGAGGAAAAACAGCAGGGTGCGGTTAGAAACTCGATTATTAGAAGATCATGTATTACAGTTGATCTTGAGCCATCCAGTGCGGTACATGATAGCAGCTTGTGAGGAATGTGTGTAAGTACAAATATTCATGAATAAATTATGGAAGAGATTTATTCATTTGAGAAATATTTGGATTTGATTTGACATATATTGGTTGGTCTCATGCGTTACTATAAAAGGTAGATAAAGGAAAAACAAGACATGCTGAGAAGCATTTGCTAAAAATCACCAAATCATTTTAAAATAAACTGAATATAAATGTTAGGTTAAAAGTACAATAAAATACATGTAAGCCGTTAAATCAAGACAAATGTTAAACGGGAGCAATATGCATAGATCTATACTTAATTTTTTTTTTATAAAGCTACACTATATATGTAACTTTTTCCCTCATCAGCAATATTTACATCATTACAAATATTGGAATATTAATTGGTGTATTTGTCATGAGCTTTATTTTTATTCTTCACAATAATTTAGAGGTGTATGATCGGATTGGATGTCATACAAATGAAATCACTACACTACAGTACATACAGAAAGGTGCATAAGCAGAGTTTATATAGTTCACAATGCAGGCATCTATACCAATTATTGGTATATTTGCATTAAAGTTCTAATAGTTTCCAGCATTTTGGCCTCGAGCCATAAATTTAACCTGTGTTAAATAGCACTAAAAACAACTCATCACCTGGAATGATCAAGGTCTAAGATATTGAGCTATACATTTTGTAAAATTTCTAACAGCAAAAATAATATGGGAAACAAGTCACTCCTATACATGAAAATGGCAGGACCCTAAATGTACTGTACTCTATCAAAGTTCTCTCAAATTTTTTGGAAGAGGTCAAATTTAGATAGAACCATATAATTCTCAAAAACAAAGCAAAAAAATATGGAAATTATCAAATGATGAGGTTTGACACTGCAAAAACATTAACTGAAGTTTTTAACAGTTTTTATTTTACCATTAGTATAAAATTAATCTCCTTTTTTTCTGATCAGCTTGACTAAAACAAACCAGCTAATGTTTAATTTTGTATTTAAGTTGATTGAACTGTTGGCCATTTGACCTTTAAAGCTTAATACTGTACACGTTTATAACATGTTATCATTAAAAATATTAAAGAAATCTGCAACATTATGTTAACAAACAATAGAATTTTTTTATTTAATACAATCTAAATCAATCACATTTTTTTTCAAAAGGGTGAGATTTTTATAAACTCAAACATTTAAAAATGTACATCATCTTAATAGAGATTTGTGCAAAAAAGCAGCACCTTTTAGTTCACCTTTTGTAAATATATGTACTTTTTCATTATTTAAGTTTAACACAGCATTATAATATTCTCTATTAAATATGCTAATGTGTGTAAACGTATATGGTTACATCTATATTCATATTGTGTAGATGTATGCGTTCTCACCCTGGATATAGTCTTTTAATTTTTTATAAATGTTTGTATTCTTATTTTATTTTAGTTAATGCTATTGTTCTTTTTGTAATTTAAAAAAAATGAAAAAAATGTACCTTGAAATATGATTGTACTCAATTGAGTGTCTACAACAAACATTAAATAATTTTTTTTTTAAATCAACTAGAGTGAAAATTGTAGCATGGACGATTTATCAATCTGGAATGATTTTGTTTAGTCCTCTTGGGTTCATTGAAATTCTGTTTGGCTCACTGACAGAATGTTATAGAACCAAGTTAAAGTTTGTTTGTTTTCGAAATCAACTAAAAAGTTGTCACAGAATAAAAACATGAGAACAACTCAATAATCTAACTCCAAACTCACATTATAACCACAAAAAAACAAAAAGTAATTGCAAGTAATTTTATGACTCAATCACTGGAGGGCTAAAAGTTACTTGTGTAGTGTAGCTTTAATCTAATGGACTTTTTACGTATTTTATAATATACAACATTGCAAATAAAATAAAATAAAATGAAGTAAGCCATAATTTATCAAATTCAGAAACACTGAGGTCATCATGCAACAGACAACAACATATTTCACATTTTCACGAACACCGACAGTGCTATAATATAAACAAGACATGAATGAGACACACTGGCAGACAGATACGATGCTTTAGAATCAATAAAAGGTAGAAAAGAGGTGAAGGACGAAGTGGGAGGAATGAGAATGCGCTGATCTCTTACTGAAAGTGAGCGGTGGTGGACTCTGCAGAGAGTGAAGTATGGGGACCGGTGGCTCCCGCACAGGGGCTTCGACAGGGGGAGTGTACAGATAAGGGTAATAAAGGGGAGCAGCGAGGGCAGGAATGGTGTGACTGCGAGGGAAAAGGGGTGAACAGAGACGGGCAACATCTGTGCCAGGAACTGGAGGCCCGGACCTGTGGGGAGGAGAGATCGCACCTACGGGGGACAGCCGTGGTGGGGCGCCTTTATGCAAGGGACAGTTTTTGGGGTTATAAAGGTAGTAGGCAGGGAAAGATACAAGTTTGTTCTGTTTTGTGGGTTCACTGCTGTCTAAAAACGGATTGTTCGTTGGTTTTGAATTATTAATGTTGCCCGAGTTCAAATCGAAAAGCGAGTCGGGTTCTATATAACTGGTTTGATTCGCATTGCTCTTATTTTTGAGGTTTCGCATTGTTATGTAAGTCTGCATGTCAATGTTTTTGTAAGGTGTTATGTCTCCTTCAGTGAGTGTGTTAATATCAGTCGGTAGTTCAGGGTCAGTGAACAGCTTCAGGGGGTTTCCTGAGTATCTGCTGGCGCTGTAGAGTGAACCGTCATTTCTGATTGAATCAACTTCGTTGTTATACACGGGACAGAAGCTGTTTTTTGCACTGCCAGGATCATGACCACAGACGTATAAAGAATCTAGAAAGCTGTCAGCATGATAACAGTGGCGATACTGAGGATCCATGCCACCACTGAGAACATTTTCTTGTTCACAGAACAAAAATGTATTGTTTTCCGGGCCGGCGGAGTACAGGGAGTCAGTATAATCGTGTTTGCTGCAGTCAAAAGCAGAATTTATGCATAAGGGATTGGAGATGTTTACGGAACCCTCATAACAGGACATGGCATGATCACTGGTAGTGTCAGTGGGATAAAACCGGGAGGCTTGTGACAGGGGAGCAGAGTGCAGGTAATAAGGTGAGGTCAAGGAAAGGGACAGGGGTGGTGAGGACACTTTAACAGGAGCATTAAAGGTGCGGGGTGACATTTATGAATGTATAACATGACGTAGATTCAGAATGGAAAGAATGGGAAAGGATGGTAAACCAGCAACAGTGAAGAAAGAGGGAGAAAAAAGAGAGAATGGAAAAATGTTAGTGTCATTTTGAAGAGAGAATGCACTTATGTAAATATGATGAAACAGATGATAGAGAACTCATTTAGACATTAAATACACTCCATGTAAAGAGAGAATTTTCTGTGTCGTAATAATCATACTAACAATAGAACACAGCAGAACATGCCACAGCCTATGAGGAAAATGTTTTTATTATTCACTATATAAAAATGACAAAATAAGAGCACACTTGATTTGGACGGCACATGTTATGAAATGCTGCTTAAAAAGTTTCACAGGTCAGAACAGGCTAAAAGAAAATGACTATTTTAGCCTATAGAAATAAAGTTATTTTATCATTTCAGTGTAAGCATAGTAAACTGTTTAAAAAAATCATTAAAACATATCAGCCATGTGCACACATTTTCTTTTCTTTTTACTGCTAGGGCTTGGTTTTGTACCTTTTCGATAGAATACTTTTCGAATACTATGAATTCAATACCGGTCCCTGAACGATACTTCTTTTGATACCAATTTTCTAAAATTATTTTTAACAATATTTAAAATTAGTTTTAACACATTTATTTCAGTTCATTATTATTATCGTCATCATTATTATTATTATTACAAATACTAACACTTTAAATTCAATATCAATTCAAGAACAATACTTCCTTGCAATACCAATTTTCTTTTTCAACAAAATTACATATATCTTTCTATCATTTTCTATTTGCCATTATACACACTTGGTCACATTGACCAAGTTGACAAGAGTTACCCATCTCATTGAAATTTGGTACTGAATGATAAGACATTTTTCCATATGAGGGAATTCTGTCAATGCCTAAAAACTACTGAACTCGATACCCAGCCCTAATATCTGCACAGAATGATTGCCATATCATTAAATTAAAAACAAAAAATAATTTTAAAAATTAGGTAAAAAGGGCTGAATAATTCTTTAGACTTTAAAATGGTCTTTAAACATGAAAAACTGTTTAACAAATATTATCAGACATACTGTGAAAATTTCCTTGCTCTGTTAAACATAATTTGGAAAATATTTGAAAAAAAATAAATAAATCAAAGGTGGCTAATTCTTACTTCAACTATACTTTATTTATATGGAAGTATACACTGTGTAAAGCCTATCAGCAATACATCTGATTCCTCAACAATCAACCAACAACGGGTAAGCATGAACTCTCTTTTCTAGGATCTCACAAAAGCTGCACTAGGATCACATTTCACCTGCAATGGCAAAGGCAAGCTACTGTCTTGACATAAGCACTTTCAGACAGAGAACACAGACAATCACCTTCTGATTCATAATATTGGACTGCCTGTTGCAAAACCGTAACAAAACTGAATCATACACTACAAACATTTTACACTTCATTAGGCTTCATTAATCAGCACATATCACTCAAGTATTACTGTTTACTTGTAGAAAAAGCATTACACTTTACCTGAACTGTGCTGACATCTCTCTCTCTCAAACGTCTCACTCAAAAGTCAGATTGACTCAGCATTTCCTCTTTCCCCGTTGCTGTGTTGTGATTGGTGTAAAGGCCTGAGTCATACCTTTGCTACACTTAAAGGCATAAGGCCATGTTCCTGTGCTAACTAGAAAAATATAAGATTCACTAAATAGCTAATAAAAAAACACATACTGTACACACAACTTGAAGAAATTAACACTAAGTGTAAAAATAAGTGTAAATACTAATATCCATGAATAATGATTAGTGCTAACTTAGCGAAACCATGCTTTATAGCAGAGTTGTGCGATGCGCTAACCTTGTAAACCAAAATGAGGGCTCCCTCTAATGTATTTCCTACTCAATTTACAGGCACATTAGAGGCCATTTAAATCTGATGTCAAATGTGTTGTAACCCGATACAAGCAAATTTGCATTTTCCATCGGGCAGATAAACAACATAGAAAAGAGCACTGCAAAAGCAAAATGGCCAATTGAAAATAATGAGAGAAGAGAATAACAAGCACAGGAGAATCAATTTTATAAATGGAGACAACAATGCATGTCAGAAAAATGACAAAGGAAGGTTGAGGAGAGTAGAAAAGAGGTGTGCGGTGTGCATCAAGACTACTGTATGAGACAATGTTTTTGATGGTAGTGTTATTTAAGGTTTAGAAAATCTCCTTCTTTTGATTTCAGTTCAGATGAACTATAAACTAGTGCCTGAAATATGAGAAGGTTGATTGAGGAAAGTATAAGAGAATGTGTGGCAGGGAAAGGAAGAGAGGATGAGAGAAAAGGACTTGGCCTGCTGAGAGGATGAATAATTAAAAGGCTTTGTGACATCATGAGAAACAACACAGAATTAAGCCTGCTGCATTCTGAGATTCCCTCCAGTCTTGCTCTGCTGATTCATCTACCCATCTGCCTGTGTCATTCTCATCTTGGCTCACCACTTTCCAAATCATCAGACCATTGTTCTTTTATTCTCTTCTTAATATCCCATTGAATGTTTGCTACTTATGATGTGGATGAACTCTCTAAGACAGAACATGATGTCAAAAAAAACAAATATATTTATGAAGTGCAACTTTACCTGTTGTCCTGGACTCCAAAGTCCACGCTCCATCTGCCATTCCTCTGACTTCCGGGTCATCTTCATTTTGAATCTTTTTGGTGTGAGCAGCTTTATCCCCACAAATAGTCCTAAGGCTGCCTTCACTTACTGATGAGCCAATTTGTTGGGAGACTTTGGGATCGGCCCGGCAATCGTCTTGTATATTCAGGCGGCACATTTCCCTAAAGAGGGACAACGAGGCAGGAGTTGGCGGTGGCTGAAGAAAAGAGGCTTGTGCTTGGGAAGTATATTCCCAGCCATCTCCATCTGTCTTCTCTCTTCTCCATTTGAGGTTGTACAAGAAATCAGGGTCTGGGGTGATGACTGTTGGATCAGGTTCTGGTTGAATAGGAGCTGGTGGGGAGCTATGTTTGCTTCTATTGCGTAATTCTTTAAAGGTGGTGACTTTTGGGCCTAAAATTGAGCCTTTTTGCAACGTACCATCATTGGATGGTTTTCGCATATCAGGAAGTGGTGGCTCAGTATCTGGGGTAAAGGCTATCAGCCAATCAAATCTATCAGGTCGTGATGCATTGGCAGGTAGAGTGCATGGTTTGAGAGGGGGAAGTTCGGGAAGATTAGAAATAACTGGAGGGCAAGGAGGCAATGGTCGTGGAGGTGGAGGAGGTGGGGTGTCTGAAATCACTGAAGTATAATCAAAACTTCCAAAGCTCACATTTGGGATGCTTGTATTGCTGAGATCAGTGCTGTAATATGAGTTGGGAGATCCAAAACCACAGCTGCAGTTTTGGTTACAGTTTCCACCATTTCTCTTTCGTCGTCTTGCCATTTCTGTGAAGGATGTTGTCCTGTACGCTTCTTTCTGTTCGTCTTTAGAAATCTCCTTTTCACTGAGAGTTTCAACCTTCTGTATATCTTTCCCAAATCTGGTTTCTTCCCTCGATCTGCGATGTAACCGCTTATCCACACTGTCTTCCTTGTGTGCTCTGTTTGCACTGATTTCTCCAATTTGTGAGACATCAGACATTGGCTGCTGTTCAGTCTCCACAACTACGTCTACACAAACACCCAATTCAGGACTAAGTTTAAGCAATTCAGCTTGGGTGAGGCCTGCTAGTGCGAGCAACTTTCGGATTTCCACATCCAGAGCATGAAAAGATGGAGGCGGTGGGAGTGATGGCGGAGGTGGGATAGCTGGGGGAGAGGACATAGCAGGTGGTGGTGGCAACGGAGGAGGTCTTGACGTTGGAGGTGGAAGGGATAGAGGAGTCTTTTCTCTTTCAAGCTCAGCAAGTCTTTGAGCCTCTAGTCGGGCTTTATGACGTCTTCTTGGTGGAGGGATGGGTGGTGTGGGGGAAGAGCGAGCAGGTCTGTCTGTATTAAGAGAGAAGTAGGGCACAGGCTGTGACGGTGGAGGTGGAAGGGCAGGAGGTTTCAAGGCTGGGGATGAGGATACCAGGGAAGGAACAGGGACACTTGTGGAGAAAGAAGTAGCATTATTGTTGGATGAGGCTGAGAAGATATTCCCACTGATGTTCTCATAAGTGTGTGACCCCTGCTGAACACTCACATGCCTTGTTGGAGGTTTTGGGGGCCGGGGAGGAGGCTCTAGTGGTGATGGAGCAAGTGAATCAGAGGAAGGAGTTTCATCAAGGTCAGAAGGAGCTGTCAGATCCACTCCAGCATCAGAAAATTCCTGGGAGTCACTTGATTTGTTGCTTTTATAAAACTTCCATGGAATGTCAATGTTGCCCATTTCATCCAAAACTCCAGTGATATCCTCATCGCCAAAGTTGAACCCTTCTTCTTGAAGTTTCACAAAATAAGCCAACTTCACCTCTTTGTTGACCCTCTGAAGCTTCTGCTGATGATCCAACCTATCTCTGAGAATCAGTTCTCCGTCTAGTTGCCAATGTGCCAGCCTAACAATGCGGTAGAACAAATCCATTTTACCCAACTCTTCTATGGAGTCTAAAAAATGGAGTAGATCCACTTTAATACATTTTTCTTCTTCTGAAAACTTGCTCTCTGTGTAGTCAGAAGGAGAGCAAGGTGCTGAGGGATAGCCTTCATCAGAAGAGCAAGGTGATCTTGCAGAAATGTTAAGATCCAATGGTATGGCATTGGACAGAAAGGAAGGACAGCTGGAGAGTGGGGAACAAGAAGGATAGCATTCTGGGGCCTCTTGGTCCTGGGATGACAATGAAAATGTATCAGGGCAGTCACACTCCAAATCTGAGCAGCTACTAATGGATGTGGAAGAAGATGAGGTAGAAGATGTGAGAGAGAAGTCCAGCATGGATTCTGGGCAATTGCAGCAAGAAGGGACAAGAGTATCATCATCATCATCTTCATCGTCATCTTCATCATCATCTTCATCACAATTGCCATTGCCATTCACATCAACATTGCCAATCACGTTTACACTGCAGTCATCATTTTTGAGGTCATCACCCTCTTTTTTATCCACATTACCATTATCCTCCTCTTTCTCCTCCACTGGGAAAGGTAAGTCATCAGGCTGTTTTACTTCTGGCTTACACTTATCGTCTTCAGTTTCTTGTTTTGGAAAAGGCAACTCATTCGGAGGAGATGGTGGCGGTATCTTCATTTGTTGCCTGATGTTTACAGTGTTGTTGTTGTTATGGTTGTGATTAAAAAGGCTGTTGCTATCCTGAGGTGAATGGCCATCACAGCACAGACAAGGTAGGCTGGGCTCATTGCAATTTGGATCCACAGCTGGGGCTAGGTTTGATACAGCGCGCCCACTTTTTGGTTTTGAGACTGCTGGTATTGCGTGAGCACCATTCCTCACTGGCCGCACCAGTTTGGACTGAACCACTGGGGCCCGTGCACCTTGACCAGGGCCTTTTAACCTGGAAGACTCAGGTGGTCCTCGAGTGCCACGACGAGGGGATGAAGATCCTGTGTTCATATTTTTATCTTCCCTCTTAGCCCCTTGACTAGGTTTTGGCTCTGTGCGCCTATTGTCAAACCTGCGGGTACGTGGGGGCACAGAGGGACGAGAGGAGGGGTGCATGGTGGAATAGTATTTATGTCCTGATTTTTGAGTTGATGCTTGTCTTAAAAGTTTGTGAACATTTGGGGATCACATCCTGGATATAATTTGTGTCTGAAATATCAAGAAAAATGCATTTTGTTAACAAATACTAAAGTCAAAACAAATGCATCACCTTAATCGAGGAGCGGGACATAAAAATGAACAATTAAATATTTTATAATATATTTTTTAAATAATAAATAATTTTCCACTTCATTCATATCGAACAGTTTTATTATTTCCAGTGTTTTAGAGAATAATATATGTATACACACACACACACGCATTTCTGTTGAAATTAAACTGAAACATTGCAACTGTATGCACCAGTTTATTTGTAACCTATACTGTAATACTCTCAGTACAGACATTTATATCTTACAAACAATATATCTGTAAAAATATGAAATCTAGTAATAGAATTTACACGTATTTTGTGTGTATATGTGTGTATACATTTCAATGCATTCTGGTATTCTCATTCTGACCTCTGATATGCACATTTCTGGCAATTTTTACGTTATTTACACTACACACTCTAATGACCATGCATACTGAAGACATAATATTGTTGTCTACTCCACATGAAAGAAGATAGCCTAATGAACACGTGATCTCATAAAATATGAGATAAACATATACAAGTCTCTTTTATCCGCTTCAAAATATCCTTTTCTTGCGGAAGAAATGTGGAGCAGAAAATCGTTTCCGCTCTTCATGAACACCGTGGGCAATGCACTGCTCGCGCCCAATGTCCTTGGATACAGAGGATGTAAATCTAGGCCTAGCCCGAAATTTTGCAAATAAATGTTTAAATCTTGTAAATACATATTAGAACATCATGCAGTTTACACTACTGTGTATTATCGTGAATTTTGGACCACTGTAATTTTTCTAGAGCATATAAAAATAAGATAATATTCCAGGATGACACCTCCTCCGCGGACTTTAATGTAACGTTAGACTAATGTATACAGCACAATACAATTTGGTCATTATAACGTATCGGTTTATGATGTATCTTTAATGCATTGCAAAACACATTTATCAGAAAAAATGGGAATAAAATAAACGCACAGAATCGATCAGAAAATATGGAACATTAGACACATACCTAATTTCCGGAAGGATAATTAATGACGCATTCTTCTCGATCTCGATCCTTATTCCATCGCACAAGCCATGACTCTGAAATGATAATATGTCGTTATTCTCCTGTTTCCTCCTGTCTATCGCTCCGTCATCCAGCCCTCCTCCTCTTCCTTCTCTCATCTCCTCATCTCATCCCGTCCTCGAGACCACACCCCTCAGCAGCATCTCATCTCATCGCGCTGCTGCTGCCACACATATCAAGTTAGTTTCCACCACAGATTAAAAAAAAATACAATCCCGTATTTTGTCATTGTTTTGGGATTTTTGGAGGTATAAACTCAAAATTCTGACTTTTCTTTTACGTTATTTACACTACACACTCTAATGTGATCTCCTAAAATATGAGCTAAACATATTCAAGTCTATATTATCCGCATCAAAATAACTTTTTCTTGCAGAAGAAATGTGGAGCAGAAAATCGTAGCCCTGACTATGGCTGTTTCCGCTCTTTATGAACACTGCTGCCTCACATATCAAGTTAGTTTTCACCACAGAATAAAAAAATTCTATTCTGTCATTGTTTTGGGATTTTTGGAGGTATAAACTCAAAATTCTGACTTTCCATTTATTTTCTTTTTTTTTAACAATTGCTAGAATTGCTCATATCGCAATTTATAAACTTGCAAAAGTCAGAAATTAGTTTTAAAATATCTAAACTGAGAGTAGAGGCCCATGGAGACCCTTAAAGCTGACTCAAACATAATACAATTTTGATATTTAAAAAAAAAAGTAAATATTGTATGATGTAACTGAACTCTGAGGCGAAAGAATGGGTCTATGGATCTAAGAATGGATTTATGGATGAATAATTCCAACCTTTTATGAGATTTTTCTTCTTCTGTTGAACACAAAGAATTATATTTTGAAGAAAGCTGAAAACCTCTTACTATTGACTTCCATAGTAAGAAAAACAAGTACTGTGCAATGGTTACAGGTTTTCAGCTTTCCTCAGAACATCTTATTTTGTGTTCAACTGAAGTCACGCACAGGGGTTTGAAACAAGGTTGTGTAAATGATCACAGAAAATTTATTTTTTGGTGAACAATTTGAATTTGAATTTAGTACATTTATGTATTCTTTTCAGAATTGCAACTTTGTGTCTTGCAGCATTGGCCAAATAAGCAGTCTACATTTAAAGTTCATAATACAAAATTGCAAGATCAGAACTCAGAATTCTGTCTTTAGGATTGCAATACAAATTGTGAGATATGAACTCAGGTCTGAAAAGAGTTACAAATAAGATGTAAATAATAAAAAAAAGATTAATAAAATGTTATATTTATATAATAATAAAGATGCAAATAAATGTAATTTCTTTTCCTCTCCAAATTGCATCCATGAAATCTCACATTGAAGTTTACATCTCAATGTTCTGATTAAAAATGGATTTTGTGAATTTCAAGTTCATACCTTGTTATTTATAACCAAATTGTGCAGGAAAAATCATGTGGTACTCACTGCAGAGCCACATGGGCAGAGTTGAGCTCCAGCAAGGGGGAGTTTGAGCTGCACTTCTACTAGTGATGTCACTGGGGGTTAGGGATAGGGTGAGTGAACGCATTAAAACAGCTTATAGGAGGAAGAGCTGGAGCTCAAGCTCCCCCTCATTGGAGCCTACAGTAAGTGGCTCTGCAGTGAGCAGCATCTCGGAAAAAATATCTGATTTGAAAAATAAATTAAAAACCCCACACAATTTCATAATTCATTTTCAATGGCAGAAATGGACATCCATACCATAATGCACTCTACTACTGTAGACCACAGATGTCTAACTCCAGCCCTATTCAGCACAGCTGATTAAACTGATTGAGTCCGTCAGGCTTGTTTGAAACCTGCAGGTAAGTGTGTTGAAGCAGGGTTGGAACTAAACTGTGGCTGTGGCCCTCCATGATCCGAGTTTGACACCCCTGCTGTAGATTTCAATGTGGTGATGTCATTGGCCCATGAACATCTCCTGCTGGTTGTCAAACTATTTCATAACTATAACAAAAGGCAATTTAATCATAACGTAGCATTAAATTCACTATCATAACATTATTTAGCGTTATGCAGACCTTTTTGAATTCGCTGAAGCTATGTGAATTAAAAATGTAAAATAGGAAATACGTTAGGACCTTTGTTTGCATCCCTCATAATGGTTTATAGTCGCTGCACAAAACCCCTCGTAGAGACACACACTCATACATAATTTTCTTACACAGAAAAGAAAATGATAAAAACATGCTGAATCTAATCTTTATTTAAAGCACACTGAATGTCTTTCTATAATCCATACGCAGCAATGATGATCACTCACTGAATGAGTGAGAGACCTGTATATGTATCTGGTATAGTGTATAAACGTACAGTACAATCATTCGGTTCATAACAATAAACAGTAACACTTTATACCTCTGTCTCATTTGTTAATATTGGCTGCATCAACTCACATAAATTAATTTTAAATGTTTTTTTTTCTTTGCAGCATTCATTAACTTTAACGAAGGAGAGCTGTTAGATCAAGAAATGATTGACTATTGTTCATTACATGTAGCTCATTATAAATGAAGCCATACTGTAAAGTGTGAAACGCTAGAAAATAGGCAAACGGACAGAAGGATTCTGAATGCAACTTCTAGAACAGAAATCCCACTGTGTTCCAGAGCAAATATTTGATATAAAAACAGTCTTTCAAAGAATATGTGCATCTCCATCCTTTCAGCTGTTGGTTTTCAGACTCAAACGTTTTATCTGTATTGCTTTCTAACCATTCCCTTAATACTTCCCATTCCTAGTTCACCCAGAGATGTTGAAAAGACAATACAGCAGTCAATCAAAATATATTTTACATACACATGTACCCCAATTAAAACAATGACAAATGATGTGTTGTCCATGTACGTTATTTGTGGTAAACTGCATCATACCTACAGTAAATACCACTTTATTGCATTTTTGCTGCACTAAAAAAAGGAAAAACACAAATAAATGACTCTCTTTCCTGACTTCTTGAAAGTATATTTAAAGTGCAGTTAAAATCTATCACATCCATATTTAACTATTAAAACCCCTTCACTGCATATTTTGTTGACCCTAGTCTATGTATCTAAAATACCTGGTTTCGTTCATCAAGTCCTTACGGTTTCTTGCAGCCCACCTCATTTGTTCCTCTTGTATATTTTCTTGGCAAAATTAAGAAAAACAGCATGAGGCAAATTCTTAGCATGAAGCTGGATCAGTTTTTGCAGGCGATGATAGCTCTCCTCCTCGTGTTGATGATATCGAATGGGCATTTCTAGAGTATCGTACAAAGCCTTGACCCGTTCGACACTTTCAGCATCACTACGCCCGTAACATGACTGAGGGGGGAAACAGAAGACAGTGCAAGTCAGAAAACTGTCAAATCTAGCATACCGCTTGCTCATATTTGTTTGTCATTCAGCCGTCATACACTTTCTGACCTCTAGCTCTGCCCTCTGTTCAGGTGTCATGATGCCCAGTGCAGTCACCACCAGCCAGCTGCATTTATTGTCCTGGATATCTGTACCAATCTTCCCAGTCACCGCAGGATCACCAAAGCAATCCAGGTAGTCATCCTGTCAACAATAAACATGTTGTGAAGGCTTTGGCATATAACAACTACAGCAACAGATCTGGGCTCTTGTTAAGAAAACTTTGCATAGAAACCTTCCAAAAAGCAAATGTATGCCACAATCAACCCATCTCTGGGAAACATCCATACACATTCATTCACACACACACACACACACTACGGACAATTTAGCCTACCCAATTCCCTTATACCTCATGTCTTTAGACATGTGGGGGAAACTGGAGCACCCAGAGGAAACCCACGCAACCACGGGGAGAACATGCAAACTCCACACAGAAATGCCAAGTGACCCAGTCGAGGCTCGAACCAGCAGCCTTCTTGCGGTGAGGCGATCGTGCCCCCCACTATGTCACTGTGGCACCCCATATGCCACAATTAATTTTTATTTATTCATTAATGATTATGGCTGATATGATGACTTGAAGTAAGTCAATATTAGAGTTAGATAGGTTTACTGAAGGGTTTACTTACAGCCGTGCACATTGTCGTGTCAAGTTTGTTTTTATACATCACAACCTTTGTTTGGGAAGTTGCATACACGTTTCCAATGGTTTCGTGTGTACGCCAAGTAAATAAATGAGACCCCTGATACCGTTGAACGTTCAATGAAAACAAAAATGTAAATTTTATATAAATAAAACAAAAATATGTGTTTACATTTATCTGGATTTAATTCTAATAGATTCATTTATTATTGAAACGGTTTGAATGATAAAATCCCAGTTTAGTGATAAGCAATATATGTGTGTGTACCATGTATATTTATTACGCATACATAAATACACATGTATGTGTATATTTGAGAAAATGTTTATTTATATTTTAGATATAAAATGTATATGGTACAAATTATATATACATTAGTAATTTACTGTATGTAACTAAATTGTTTAGAATTTGGTTTTATGCGTCTATCACATATGCATGATATATATATAATACCCATATATTATAGCTGCGTCCCAAATGGCACACTATACATTATGCACTAACACACTCAACAGCATAGTATATGCATCTAGTGTTGTCCCAAATGGTACACTAATGGCTTTTCACTAAGCGGAAATTCAAACCATATCCCTGATTTGCCATATTAGTGAAATAAATGACCAAAGTACCACATAATACCTGCCATGAGTATAACCGCATTCACCGTCGGGAGGCGCTATAATCACTCTTGTAGGATAATTTTGCTTTCACGATACAAAATTAATACATTTTTGGCATACTCTTTTTAACATATTACGATTTGGGACATACTCGATCTATTTTCACATACTATTCAGGACGAATAGTATGCAAATTGGGACGCAGCATTACACTATTTATACTACAAAATGGCATAGAATAGTGCATAAGTATGCAATTTGGGATGCACCTCATGTCAAAACAAACTTTTATTTTTTGATGCAATTAAATCACGGTTAATTTTTGCTCAGCACTATTTTACTTACATTAGCTCAATATTCGGAGCTGTATCAGATTTTTTTTTTCAAATTCCACCTTTTATATCTAAATACAAACAAAATTATTCTAATAAAAAAGAAGTTGCATTTCTGTCCCAATTTCATCAAGTTAAACAGAACTTTAATTATGGCAGGCTGTTGTGAAGACGCTTCAGCACCTGTATGAACATGACTTACTAAGTGTTTCCTTGAATTAAAAGGTTCATTTATATTCTTGAGTGTTCACATTCTCATTTAATTTGAAAGTGGACCCTGAACACAGACATGCAGAGGATACAGACTTCTAATGTAAAGTCTTTTTTTTCCAGAGGTTTAGTGGTTATACTTCACAGACACTCTTCCATGTTGCCAGACTTCCTCTATGCATTCTTTGCTATACTACTGGATTCATGACAGAAAACACTGAGCCCTACTTCAGAATATAAGTGCTGATTTATACCAATACCTGTATCTGAAAGAACTCTCCCATCTCGAGTAAAATAGTTTTAGCATTGTGATGTTCAATCTCATTCTCAATGCCAGCCTGTAATGACACATGATAACAAACACAATTATATAAAGTTCGAAACACACACATACATTACATTAATGTACACGCTATATTAATAATATTAAATGTTTGACATGAACATTTGACAGTACCTTGGGTTTCGAGTAACTGATATGTGATTTAGGATACAAATAAATTTAGTTAATCAAAAAAACTGTAAAAGACTCATCTTATAAAGCATAAGTAAGGCCAGACGGAATCTTTTTCGCAAAATCGCAAAATGTTTAAGTCTGCTGATTTATGAGAAATGATTTTGAGAGTATCGTAACTAAAACCTTATTATATATATCAAATAAAAAGCAATACCTTTTTTTACTTAAAAAAAAAATGTTTATAATGCGAATCCAATTAGATCCACTTTATTTAGTAAATAAAGCAAGTCTCTCATATAAAATATCTACTAAAAGACAGAAAATATTACTTTACAGACTGTATTGTAAAAAAAAAAACAATCACATGAATATTTTCATATTAATCAATATTATTACTGAATTTAATTTAAAAACTGAAAAAATATAAAATTTACACAAGTAAATAAACAGAATAAACGATGGGCTAAGAATCTGCGGAAATCTGCAGCATTCGCAAAAAAATAAGTTGTTGAATATGTGTCATTTACTGTGAAAAGCAAAAAACTAAAAGAAAAAAAAAAAAATAATAATAATAATAAATATATATATATATATATATATATATATATATATATATATATATATATATACACATAGTTACGCCTTTAAAATTAAATTTCCACCCACTTTTCATTAATGTTAAAACCATGTAAAACCATGGTAAGAGAATGAAAATCCCTCTAACCTGAATGTTGTTGCACAATGTTTTAGCTGTGCTCCTCATTAGTGTTATGGAGAATTGGTTTTATTTGGCTTAAAATTTGTTTCATTTGTGATTCATTTTGGACAGCATTGCAATGTACTCAAACTGTTCAGAGGACGTATAAGCAACTAGTCCAGCGAAACACATTCACCCTAGCTCAACCATCACTGCCTTTTCTTTGGAGAGCAGCTCATTAATGATCCAGGTATATAGCATGTGGTTCAAAACTAGTGGTAAGATAAAATGTCACCGATTAGCATTTTGGCCAGACTGATAGTGGAACCAGCACTCTTTATTTTATTCTAATCAAATTGTCATACCAGCAAAAAAAAGGTTGCAAAATGACCATTTAATCCGAGTCCGATTCACACCTGAAATCTATGCTATGCAAAACTCACCATGTACATAGCAGCAGCCACGGGAAGATAAAATGAGTAGAACGCGGTCTTGTATTTCACAATGGCTTTGTATCTGAAGCGAAGACAAAGTTAAATAAAAATCAGGTAGCAACAATTTTGTATGGCAAATTTATAGTTACTTTAGAGCCAAAGTGAGTTCTCTCTTTCAGCATTACAAACACTCACCTCTCCATGGTGAAGCGATTAAGGTCTATTTTATGAGGAGGTGCGGTCATCAGATCAAGAGCTTGGCCCAACTCTGTCTGGAAAGATGTCTTTAAGAAGAAGAAGAAGAAGAAGAAGAAGAAAAATGTTTCACCTCAGTTAATGTCTACAGCTATGGCAAGCCGTTTTGACTTTTATTCATTCTTAAGATATGTATTCTTGATATCAACAATTCAATTCTTGGTTTTCAAAAATGTTAATTCTTGATATCAACAATTCAGTTCTTGATATCAAAAAAGCTAATTGTTGATATCAAGAATTGCATTTTTGATATCAACAATTGAATTTTCACTAGTTAAATGTCACCATAGGTCGCCATTTAAATTTAATTGTTGATATCAAGAATTGATTTCTTACTAGTTAAAATGCAATTATTGATATCAATAATTTAATTGTTGATATCAAGAAATACTTTTTTAACTAGTAAAGATGTTCATTCTTGATATCAACTATTGGTTTGTAACTAGTGACAATGTTAATTTCTGATATCATAAATATAATTGTTACTAGTGAAATTATCCTTGATATCAACAAGTCCTGGAGAGCCAGTGTCCTGCATAGTTTAACTCCAGCTTTTTTTAACACACCTGCCTGGAAGTTTAGTATAGACCTTTTTCATAGAACGAAAAACTATACTTTGCGTGTATGCTGAGGAGAATGATTTGAACTTCCGGTCAGCAGCTTGATGCATATAACGATCACATCTGGACAGCTTTGAAACGATGGTTTTAATCTATTAACGTGTTTGAAGTAATACTGCTGTTGATCAGCACCACCTCCTGGACAGATTATTTAAAAGGCATGATCTAATAGGAACGAAAAACATCTGCTGCATCTTGTGCAGTTTAAATAGAGCACCGGCATCGCTAAAGTCAACATTTTCTCTTTTTTTCAAATATATAACCAACGCAAACAAATGTAATTCTCCAAAATGTTTGACATAGATACATAATGTCCCACCAACACATCGATTGAAACAGCAACACAAAGAGAAAATAGAAGTGTCTTTAGAAATGACAGGAGAACACACAAATACTATATTTACTACATAAATAGAAAATATTACACAATACAAACTAACCAAATAATACATAAACGTTTCTTGATTAGAAACAACATGCCAATCAGCTAGCATAACATCAGTAATGCAGTTTTATTGGTCATTTTTGGAAATTGCATGGTTTACATACCTGTTAAACTTCATGCCCATAATATGGTTTGCTCTATTGACCTTATTCCACCCTGCCCACTTTTAATACTTTGCTCTTCCGCATTTTTTCATCCAACTTCCGGTACACCGACACAGTACATCAGATGACTGTTTCGGAGAGTCATTACATAGTATATATAGTTAGCTGTATTTTAGAAAAATGGCATATAATGCTAGTTCAGTAAATGTTTTGAGCTCGGAGTACGGTGACGGTGAGACCTCCCTGCAACGATCAGATGCTCTCATATTGACCCATCCATCGTTACCGTTAATGTGGATAGGAGCCAGAGAAAACTTACGGGGATATTTTTAATTACTTTGTCCTGTCACATGGGGTAGATGGAGCGTTTATGAAGACTTATAAAAAGTACAGGGGCCTATCAATATTTATGTAGTGGGAAAGTTGGTCGTGTTTTATTGAACAGTGAGGGTGATTTCATCTTTTTAAAAGCAAATGTGCACCCCAGCCATTCGAGCAGTCCATGGCACTCGGTGTGGGTGCTACTTAGTAAGCAGGGATCAGTGGAGACTACAGGATGTTAGTGCATCGCTGGTTTAGGAAGGTCCTGTAGCCATGCAGCCTTTATATTATGGAAGGCAAGTAAATATATAAATAAATTGTAATATCTTGTGTTAACATACATAAGCCATAAATTAATTAAACAGTATGCTAACGTATTTGTGTTATAATACACAGCTGCTGACTCGGTTACCATCAGCAGACTAAGTATCTGGTCAAATCTCTTAATTTGTGAGGTATTGACATTATTCTTCAATGCAGAGGTGCGCCCGTTTTTGCGATTGTTTTAGAACTGCACAGACAAAATAGAATAATATAATAAGAAAACATCACTTTGTAACATCAAGCAGCAAAACGAGCTGTTTTTAATGTCTAAAAATGAATGGAAGTGAATGAGACCGAAAAAGCCTCAAATACGTAAAGAATAAGGTCAAATACGCGGAGAATAAGGTCAATAAAGAGTGATGTATTCCGTGCGATGAGTGTGTGTGTGTGTGTGTGCATTGAAGAGCTACTGAGCACAGTATAACAGCTGACACTCCAGGAATACTGATGCTACAGTATATTTCAATCCTCAATCTTCTCTGATAGCAGAATTAGGAGAACGTTTTTTCTCTCGCACTTGAAGTGCATCTGACAGAAGTATAACATCTTTAACACATAAAAATCACAAAATCACTCTGTAACCCACTCAAAACAGTACTGACACCTATTTTTGGATCGGGATTTACCAGTTGTAAATGCAGTAAACGGAAGTTATAAGCATCATACCAGAAGATGCTGGTCGCTATGGTGCCCTTTTTTGCAGCAATAAAGAAAAAAGGTCTATACCTAGTAAGAGCTTGATTAGCTGGTTCATGTGTGTTTAACTGGGGTTGGAACTAAAATATGCAGGACACCAACCTTTTTTACAACAGACTAATGAAGCACATGTGTGTTACCTCTGTAAAAAGTTCAAGCAGATGAACATAGTAGGGTTGTCCTCTGCAATGTCTGCGAAGAAGACGGTAAATCGAGCCCTCCAGGAGGAAAGCATCATTAATAGCATCCAGACCAATAGCTTCCTGACAAAAAAAAAAAACCCATAAATTTTTCGCTTGTTAGTCAAAAATGAAACATTAAATATAACATTCTCCTATACTCTAAGTTTGCTGTTAGATGACTACAGCTTTGACTAGAATGCATTTATTACACTTCTAGTCAATGTTTAATCCTTATAATTTAATTTTAAAAGCATCATTTGTCATTTTTAAAAGCAAACATTAATGAATTACCTTCTTATACCAGCAGGGTTGACCTCTTCTTGTCACAGATGAATCCATGATGTCATCAGCCACCAAGAAAAAAGCTTGAAGCTGTGGAGAACATCAAAGGTTTTCAAGACATTTATCTCTCTTTCATTTGATTCACAACAGCCATGACAAATAAATGACTGCAGGCCAAACAGACAAAAACATAGGTCTGTATGTTAGTTTCCATAATCAGCCAGTATTCAAAAATGCACACAATGAATCAGACTGGTTATTAGCTACTTGTATGTTTTATGTAAGGAAGAAAAAAAAAATCTACTGCAAATTCCATTTGCAAAAAGTTCAGATGCAAAAAATACTAAATACTGTCTGAGCATTTTCTTTATGTTTATGTTCACTTATTTCATTTTAAAGACAATGAAAGGATTATTATTCTTCACTGTAGAATTACTGAGCCTACATACAGGAGTCTAGGCATCTAAATTCTTTATTTTTTTCGTTTTAATATATGGCACCAGTTTATCAGGAAGTAATGATTTTGTTCTCTTTGACTGATTGGATGGAAACAGTGCTTTGTTCACAAATGTTTCTTGTGATATTGCAAATTTGCGTATAATTTGCAATTTTGGCTGAAAACATAGATGGTGCATTTCATGTTCTGTTCACAATTGTGCGTTTCATTACTTCATTCTACATATGGTAAGTTAATAAAAAAAGAAAATGTTAATTTTAAAAACAAATCATATTCAAATTAAGGTAAAAATAAAGGTTTTGGTACATTGTCATTACTACCATTTACATTATATGACATTTTGGCAAGACTTCAGTTTATGTACCAATTCTCACTATTAACTAAGGGTTTATTCCCTGCCTGTTATTAAAATATTGGCTGTTTATTAGTACTTCTAAAGCACATATTCTGTATGATCTTATGCTACGTCCCTAATCCTACCCATCTAAAGCCAACTACTAGCTTAATAACTATTAATATGCAGCAAATTATGAGTTTGAGACAAATGTCATAGGTAAAGGTTTGTTTATAACAAGATTTGTACCTCAAAATAAAGTGTCACCAAAATTTGACTGATTATTGTCAAAAAACTTAGATGTGTAGACAGATAATGTCAGTCTCTATAGTTAGATTCTTAGATTAATAAACTCTGGAGAAAAAAAACAACAAACAAACAAAAAAACCCAATGATAAACTGCATTTGAAGTAATAAACTCTAAAAAGCTTTGGTACACCAGAAGGGACTGAGAGAGCTTCATCATTTGGTATAATGGACACATACGGAGTACAAACGCCTTCTATTGAATAGCACTGGCCTTAAGTCGAATAAAAAGGAGCAATTTCACACACCAGTTCAATGCACCATCCAACCAGAAGAGCTCGATGAACTTCCTCAGTTGACAGCTCGGATGGAGACACCAGCTCCCGTAATGAACCAATCACAGACAAGCCTCTGTTTCTCTTGCCTCCAGGGGCATTGTACTGAAGAACCTAGAAGAAGAAAAAAGACATCTTATAAGTCTACACAATTCATTCATTAATTTTCCTTTTCAGCATAGTCCCTTTATTAATTAGGGGTCACCACAGTGGAATGAACTGCCAACTTATCCTACATCTGTTTTACACAGCGGATGCCCTTCCAGCTGCAACCCAATACTGGGAAACACCTATACACTCACATTCACATGCAAACTCCATACAGAAATGCAAACTGACCCAGCCAGGGCTCGAACCCACAACCTTCTTGCCTTGAGAAGTAAATGCCAACCACTGAGCCAACATGTCACCAGTCTAAACTATACTAATAAATAATAAAATCAATGAAAAAATAACAGAGCTAAAACAAAATCGTTTCATTCCAGAGGTCCTGTTTTTGTACTTTGATTACCCAAGCTGGATTTGATTATTGATGATTTGACACAATCCAGGATAGTTTCATTCTTCAAAACTTATCCTGGAGTTGCTGTCATAGCAAAAACGTAAGCTCTAACATAACGTAAGCAAAAACGTAAGGTCTGTAAGCTCAAACCTGCTCAGGAACAGGTATATTTCATATAAACAGGATTAGATCATATCAACGAAAGTGATACTGAAAGTATGAACCAATATTGGAGCATGTGGACCAATGACGACACTGAAGCCCAGCCATGATTTAAATGAAACGCATTTTTTTTGGAAACACAAGAACAGAATGTGGAAACGAGAGCAAAGCGAAAAGGCGGTAACCACACAAAACACTAAAATATGAGCAAAAAAAACTGATTTTGTTTGCAACTTTAATAATTCCTTACATTTATATAGCGCTTTTCTGGGCACTCAAAGCGCTTTACACAATGGGGGGATCTCCTCATCCACCACCAGTGTGCAGCATCCACCTGGATGACGCGACAGCAGCAATTATGCGCCAGACTGCACACCACACACCAGCTGATTGGTGGAGAGGAGACAGAGTGACGAAGCCAATTGTAACATGGGGATGATTAGGAGGCCATGATGGACAGAGGCCAGTGGGCAGATTTGGCCAGGATGCCGGGGTTAAACCCCTACTCTTTTTCGAAGGACATCCTGGGATTTTTAATGACCACAGAGAGTCAGGACCTCGGTTTAACGTCTCATCCGAAAGACAGCGCTCACTGAGCAGTATAGAGTCCCCGTCTCTATACTGGGGCATTAGGACCCACACAGACCGCAGGTTGGGCGCCCCCTGCTGGCCTCACTAACACCACTTCCGGCAGCAACCCAGCTTTCCCATGTGGTCTCCCATCCAGGTACTGACCGGGCACAGCCCTGCTTAGCTTCAGTGGGCGACCATGTGAGAGTTGCAGAGAGCTAGCTGCCGGTAACTTTAAATTCATGTTTCAGTTTTGTGCAATGTGTTTTTAAACATTTTTGACCCACGCTCATTACCTTTTGGTATAAGATCTTGTTGTTTTTTATTCTGCATTTAGTTTACTTTTTGTGAGTTATAATTCAACAAGCTAAGTCAATTTATGCTTATTATTTTTCAGTCTGTGAACACAATACATTTGGCAGGAATTTGATCACAAAACCAACTCCTGATATTTTCTTACAAGTGTACTTCATGGCATTTTTTAAAATTGTAAACTCTGCAAGATATCAGCCCTACAGAACAGAGTTTGGGCTAGGCATGGGCCGTATAAGTTTGTAATGGTATGATAGCCTTGGATAAAAATACCACGGTATCACGGTACTGTGATTACGGCACTAAAGTAATTTATTTTTACATTTCTGGGTAAAAAAAAAAACCCTTTTTGAACAACCCCCATTGAACACAATATATATTTTATTTTAAGAAACTTTTATAATATTTCAGAGCAGTAAACATGTCAGGCTAAATAGTTTAAAAAAATCATTGACTTCTGCTCTCTTCATCAGTTTCAAAAACACAGATTTCTTTACAACACATAAAAAATATATATATATAAAACAAAACCTTACATATACCTTGGGAACGGTATAACAGGACATTTTCGCGGTATTGAAACCTTGACTTTTCCAAACTGCGGTAAACCTTGAAACCAGTTATTGTCCCATGCCTAGTTTGGGCACCCATCCTTTAGGTAGTAATTCTTTGAAATGTATGATTAAAGACGTGGACAATATTCCATAAGAGATTTTTCTTTTTTTTTTTTTTTTTTTGGAAAAGGAATAGCTACATAATTTACAAAAATTATGCGCACGCAACACTGAGATCTAATATGCTGGTAATTTGATGCAGCCAGGGATGCACAGTTCTCAAATATTAAAACTCAAAACATTTTGATGTAAAGTTAACTTAAATAGGCAGTTATGCTTTATGTCACATGATTAAGAAACTTGATATTATCCTGAAGAAATTCAACTTCTATAGAAAACTAAATAAACTGCTAGATTTCTGATACATGGGAGTGTAAAGTCAACACAAATAGCCCACACCAACTGAGGACAGCTCTTTACTATAGATTTTAAAATTTTACTGACATGGCTGATAATTGAACATTATCAGATGATGTCACGCTTCTGTGCTGACAGCCAATGCCTGCACTGATGACCATTATTTCGATGATCAATAAATCAAAACAATCATGAGCACACATGATCTCAGATAATTTAATCTCATCTGCAAACTTATTTTAAGAACTAAATTATCTTCCCACTGAAGTAGACACACATTACATAATTCAAGTTAACAATTAATCAATTTACTGAGCAATAATTTCAAGTAGTTTCAAGCTTACGCAGAAAATCCCACCAGTTTTAAGGGAAAGACTGTGTAGATTTAAAAAAAAAACTCTAAAGATGTTCTGAATATGTATACAAAACGTCCATGGTTACAAAAATGATTGGATCAAAAATTAGATCAAATCTCTCTTTGTGTGAATCCCTCAGAACAGGCTGTGAGAGTTTACCTCTCGGAGTCTGTGGAGAGCATCACTGAGAACTGGATCAGTGAAGTCCTGCTCTGTAAGTTCACACACAAGCTTTTCAAACTCTGCATCGAAGAGCTGAGGGTCTGACAACATTTTCCTCTGGACACCGTTACTGCAGCTGCTGTCACCCTGAAGTGATGGAGCACACACAGAGTCAATGACATGGAGCCAGAAATGCAGAAAAAAACTCACATTTGACAATATTACTATTGTTACATTGACAAATGTAAAAGCATCCTCACAATATCCCAAACTAAAAAAGCAAACAGTACAAACATATACAAAAACACTTTAAAGTTGCAACTTTTTGTTGCCTTGTGTTTTATCTGCAGTTTAACGTTAAACGTCTAATAGTGTGCTAACACATTTGCTAACCAATAACTAAAGTGATTATACCAAATTAGAGAAAAATAACAGCAATAATATAAGCAATGCAACTCTCAGAGCTAAACATGGTCGAACGAATTTTGCTAGCTTCGCTAAGATAGCAGTATAGACATTATGCACAGGATATCTGAAATTAGCTGATTCACAGTACATTTTACCGAGGAAAACCTTTACTTTGACTTACCATTACTGACCTGTCCTGGCTCAAATTACTGTCACAAACACATACCTGTGTGCTTTTATTTCATCTGCGGTACGAAAAGTCGAGACGGCCCATAAGAAAAAAGGCGTAGCACAGATTGTAGTTTGTCTGTGAGTTCGCTTCACTCCAAAGGTTTCATTTTAGACTTCAAGTACAGAAATGCTTTGCGCATGATCTGTTGGGGCGTGAACGCAAAAGCTCATATGACACCATGACCGTCCATTGGTTTCAGGAATCGGACGAGGATGGGCTCTAGAGAAATCAGCCAATGAAAAATCGCAGTCCACGACGCAAGGGGTGGAGTGAATGCAAGGGAACCTATCAGATTTGGCAAACGATGTCGTTGCATGATGTACGATCTACGTTATGACAGGGTGGTTTTAGTATATTGACAAGTTTTGTAGGGGCAGAAATACAATGGACTCAGTATTGTGCTTGGAATCAGACATCAGGAAAGCACAGACTAATAAATAAGTCGTTATGGCCATCTATTTTGATTTTTAAAAAAATCCATACGATACGAAGGAGGGACTGCTGATTAAATTAAAATCTTTAGGAGTTTCTGGTAAAACGTATAATTGGGTCATTGATTTCTTATTTGGAAGAAAGATACAAGTTAGGGTAGGAAAGGAATACTCAAACGAATATACAGTGGAGAATGGAACTCCTCAAGGCAGAGTGTGCAGCACATTATTGTTCAATATAATGATAAATGACATTTTTTTCCCAGGTTGAACAAAAAATAGGAAAATCATTAGATGCAGATGATGGGGCATTATGGATTACAGGCCGGAATGTGTCATTTGTACAGTACGCAATATTCTAGGTGGGAAAATGGGCAAATAAATAGGGCTTCAAATGATCTGTTGCAAAAACTCAGGCCATTTGTTTCTCAAGACAGCATAAAACCACATCACTCTCTTTAAAACTGTATGGGCAACCACTAGAGCAAGTAGCTGTTAGGTTTCTTGGGGTTTGGTTCGATGAAAAGCTGACATGGAAGAATCATCTGAATAAAATCATAGACAAAGGTAAAAAGGTTATTTGTTGCCTGTCAGGGCAAGACTGGGGAGCGAGTAAGTCATCATTGCAAAATATATACTGGGCCCCCATGAGGTCTGTCCTTGATTATGTATGTATAGCTTACATGTCGGGAGCAGAATCAAACCTCAAGAAATTAGATGTATTGTAGGCTCAGGCCCTCAGAATCTGTATTTAGAACCTCATCAGTGTCATCTATGCAGGTCGAATGCCCTTAAGCATTAGAAGAATGAAATTAATGATGGCGTATTTGGTTAATATTCAGGTACTAAATTAATTTTATCCGGCAAAGAGTACATTATTAGAATGTTGTGAGTATGAGGAAACCAATTTCATAAGTTTTGGATGGATAGCTGAGGCAAAAGCCAGAGTTATAGGATTAGACCAATTACAATACTGTCAGTCCCAATTCCATAGATACTACCATGGTTTGTGCCATTACCAAATGCTGACCTAAGCATACAGTACAACAGGAATAAAATACAACAATAGTAATCTTCTGACAATATGTATAGTGCTGAATTATTTAGAGAAACATTACAAACAATCAGTATTTTTATTTACAGTTGGATCCAAGGATCCTCAAGCAGGTCATATATGCAAGGCGCAGCAGTAATGATTCTCACATCAAGAAAAGAATAACTAATATCAGTATACACAACAGAATTACTGGCAATATCAATTGCCCTACAGTGGATTAAGGAGAACGAAGTGAATAGTGCAGTAGTTGCATCAGACAGTTTTTTCGTCACTTGAAAGCATTAGATGTGGAAGGTCAACGTTTAGTATGGATTTTCTTAATAATGTACTCTGTATGACATATTATATTAAATTTATGGGCAAATCTGTACATTTCACCTGGGTTCCATGTAGGTGTGGAAGGGTATGAGAAGGCAGACATTCTGGCCAAACAAGCTCTTAGAATTAATGAAATAGATCTAGAAGTCCCATTAAGCAAAACAGAAGCTAAATCTATGATAAGAAAGTACGCACAATCAGTATGGCAGGTATACTGGGATAACACTGAAACAGACAGACATCTTTATAATAAAAATAAACAAGTCGGTGCTGGGAGGAGAGAAAACAGAAATCATAGGGAAGGAAGTATTATAACTTGGATGAGAAAAGCCCCCCTAGACCAAACCGTACTTTACATAAAATAGGGAAACACCCAACTGGACAATGTATACACTGTAATTAACAAGAAACAATAGAACATGCATTCCTGCAGTAAAAATAATAAAGAAAGATATGATCTCATTTAGGCACCATGGTGGCCTAGTGGTTAGCACGTTCGCCTCACAGCAAGAAGGTCGCTGGTTTGAGCCCCGGCTGGGTCAGTTGGCATTTCTGTGTGGAGTTTGCATGTTCTCCCTGTGGTTGCGTGGGTTTCCTCCGGGTGCTCCGGTTTCCCCCACAAGTCCAAAGACATGCGGTACGGGTGAATTGGGTAGGCTAAATTGTCCGTAGTGTATGAGTGTGAATGAGTGTGTGTGGATGTTTCCCAGAGATGGGTTGCGGCTGGAAGGGCATCCGCTGCGTAAAAATATGCTGGATAAGTTGGCGGATCATTCCGCTGTGGCGACCCCGGATTAATAAAGGGACTAAGCCGAAAAGAAAATGAATGAATGAATGAATGAATGATCTCATTCATTCAATGATAAAGGGGACACATGATTTCACATTATCAGGGTTATTAGGGAAAAACATCTGAGGTATATAATGATATAATAAAATTTGTTAAAGTAACCCAGTTAGATAAAAGAATATAGATAATATAAACTAAATAATATGCTGTCACATATCTGTGTGTATATGTTTTTAATGTATTCCCCCTCCCCCCTTTCCCTTTATTGTTACACTTCAGTCCTAATTCATCCAGTTCCATGCTCCATTCCAGTCAGTGGCGGTAATGCACCTACAAGTTTGGTTGCCAACCGCCAGTAAAATCCAAAGTAGAAGAAGTATTTTGACAATTTTCTTTACGTTTTTGACTGTTTTGAACAAATCGTCATCTTGGAATTATAAGGTTCTATCTGCGTTCTGAATGATTTTGAGATATTGAGCTTCAATGTTTTTGCATTCCATATATAGCAAACAGTATGTGTGTAACATTTGTTTTTTTAATAAAAATTCCTTAAATGTAAACAAATTATTTTTAAAAAAAATCCCATAATGTAAATAAGATCTCAATGAATAAGAATATGTCAATAACTCAATTTTGACAAAAATGTCAGACAGAATCTCATAATTCTAAGGTTACAAAATGACTGATTTACGTGTTTGCACTGAAATTAAGTCTTTTTTGGACTTAATGGATGACACATTTTTCACACTGAAAAGAAAGGTTATTTTGAGTACTCTACTTTAAAGTTGTGACAGGAGACACAAAACAACTGAACCATGTTTAAAACACCATAAAAATACCTGGTGTTCAAAGCCGTTCATATCCCTGCTGAAAAAAACAGCTTAAACCAGCCTAAGCAGGTTGGCAGGTTTTAGTTGGTTGACCAGCCTGGTTTTAGAGGGGTTTTGGCCATTTCCAGGCTGGTTTCAGTAATTTCCAGCCTGGTCTTAGCTGATCAGACTGGGAAATTATCAGCAAAAACTTACTGGACCAGCCTAGTTAAAGCTGGACAGAGCTCCTAGCCTGGGCTGGTCAAGCTGGCTTTAGATGGTCATCTACCAGCCTGACCAGCTAAGACCAGGCTGGAAATGGCCAAAACCGCTCTAAAATCAAATCAGGGATGCAACAAAACTCAGGCAAAACACACTAGATGTGTATTCAAACACATTGCGAGCTTTTTAAAAAGAATTGAAAGTATGAACTATAATTTAATGTCATGAAGTGCATGCTTTAACATATTTTCTATATTGTTTCATGGTACGTGGGCTCTGCTAATCAGACTAAAAAGAGATTACTAACATTATTCATTTTTCATTTTACAAATACGCCTTACTAAAGAGCCATGCATAGTTTAGTTCCAACCCTGCTTCAACATACTGTAGGTTTCAAACAAGCTTGAAGGACTCAATTAGTTTGATCAGGTGTGTTTAATTGGGGTTGGAACTAAACTGTGCAGTGCTGCGGCCCTCCAGGAACTGAGTTTGACACATGTGCCTTACTAAAACGTAAAACCGATCCGATATCAGAAAAAAACTAGTAAAAAAACAACTAAATTTTAGTGATCCGCCGCTAGGGGCAATCTGAGTGACCTTCACCATTCAAGAGTAGTGTCGCTACACTTCAGTCACTGTAGAATTGCATGTAAGGTGTAAAGATGCTTTACAGTATATCCCTTTTAATTTACTGTAAAACAGGATTCTGTAGGATCTCGAGTAAGCACATATAACATTACCTTTTTAAAAATTTACTTAAACTAAAAAGATTATTAATTATTACTGTCTGACAGAAAACTATTTTAGAAAAAGCCTGTTGCAGATCAGCAAATCTCACAACTAAACAGACATCTGAGTGAGTGATGTATTTGTGCTGATGTAGAATAATCCACTGTTGTTAATACTGCTTAAATTACATGCATGTAAATTTAATACATGTAAACAAATGGCTAATTTATCTATTTAATCTGTGCAATCAGTGGCGGATTTAGGCATGGGCAATGTGGGCGATTGCTCAGGGCGGCATCTTGCTAGGGGCTGTATGGAAACACCCACCCCCTCCCCCCTCCCTTCACTTTTGTCCGAGACACCATCCACCACAACACCAACCCTGACCCCCTTCCCCTCTCTTCACTTACATCCGCAACACCCCTAACCACCCAAAAATATGTGGCAAGACGATTTTATCACTAGCACTACAAAAATCAAATGTACAGTAAAAATTACTGTTTTTTTTATGTTTGTATAATCTGAAATATCTGCAGACTGGTGTGCGCAGGGAGGATAAAGAAATAAAACATGAGGAACAGTGTCCGATCATTCCAGCCTGTACCTCTGTGAAAATGAAACTGGGTGTTGAAACAGACAGGATGAAATCCAGCACTATATTGGAAAGGTATGAAACACCATAGTCTTATCTTGTTCAGTCCGAGACTAGAATACTCAGACAATACCGATGACATCTACTGACCCCAGTCAGCGATAAGGAACAGTCACTGGTACACATGGAAACTACTGTTTAAGATCAACATATGACATTCAGGTGCTTGCTTGGCTGAGTCTGATTCTGGCCACATTACAATTACTTCGCCGAAGAGGTCTAGATGCGCTGTCACAAATCCACAGAGATTAAGAATGAAATAAAAGTGAAATTGTTTATTGTTACAACCTACAATAATTCCCTGTTCAATGTTACTAATTTTAAGTAACTCATAAGTAGGCCCACACAGAATCTGTGCACACAGAAATCCGCAGATACATTATTAAGTCTATGTATTTACTTGTGAAAATATGTGTAAATTTATATTTATTCACTTTTTAATTTAATTTCACTAATATTATTGTGATATAATAATAGTAATATTAAAAATGTTCATATGATTTATGTACAATACAGTTTATAAAGTAATATTTTTTATCTTTTAGTAGATATACAGTGCTATATGAGAGACTTGCTTTTTTCACCAAATAAGTGGATTTAATTAGAATTAGATTGTAAACATAAAAAGTTAAAAAATATATTATTTTTTCATTTCATCAATTAAGTTCAAGTATTAAGTTACTCCTAAAATCATTCTACATAAACCTGCAGATTTTTTACAAAATTCTCTGCAGAAATATCAAAAAATGTCCACAGATTGTCTGGCCCGACTCATAAGTAGGCCCACACAGAATCTGCACATGCAGAAATCCGCAGCTTTGTAGCCAATCATTGAGTCTATGTATTTACTTGTGTAAATGTGACTAAATGTAGATTTATTCCATCTTTCAATTAATTTCATTAATATTGTTGACTAGTATGAAAATGTTCATGTGATTTATTTACAATACAGTTTATAAAGTAATATTTTCTGTCTTTTAGAATTATATGAGAGACTTATGTTTACCAGATGAGTATAACTTGATTTGCATTATAAACATTAAATAAATGTTAAAAACTTACTATCTTTTCTTTCATTAATTTAGTTTTTAGTTATGATACTCCCAAAATTATTTTGCATAAATTCACAAAATTCTGCACAGAAATAGCAAAAAATGTCAGCAGATTCTGTCTGGCTCTACTCATAAGTCACTCATCAGTTTAGTCTTACTGTCAAGGCACCTCTTATCCAAAAGATGGAAAAAGAAGGTTATGAGGATAAGTACCCATCGAGCAGTGGTTGCTCAAACTTTTTTGTATGAAGGGCCAAAAACCAAATATTATTAAAAGCCAAGGGCCAAAGATAAATATACCATAATATTTTACACTAAAGTCACAAGGGGTAATTTCCTAATTTATTTCAAAATATTTAAAAATAAATAGAAAACATTACTTTGAATCATATTGACTAATGCAGTATTTTTTTTAAATTAATAATAACTTAAACATTCACATTTGCTGTGTCCCAATTCGCATACTAAAACTATGCCCTAAAACTACGTACTTTTGTTGTGAAGGAAAAATATATACTTTTGACAGTGTAACAGAAGAGCCCTCTTTAAAAGATTGTTGTCTTGCTTGGTTATGAGCCCTGTCAATTATCCTCACATCATTCACATTTCTGTCATATTTAATTTCCTTATTGAAGAAGCAGCAGCAGGATAATCTCCCATATACGAGTCTTTCATGAAGAGAAATCTCCTCAGGTCTTTGGATAATTATGCTTTCAGACGTTAATGTCCAAACAAGTCTTTATGTAAGTTCAGTGTTGTTGTTGCAGATGAAATAAAACACAGACAACGGCATTTAAATATTTTCCAGATGTTAATTAACAGTCATACAAACATCTTTACCGAAGCCCCTCTACTTGACGGTTGTTCTTACGCGTTCATCAGGTTTGTAGTTTATTTATACTTTTTTTATTTACACATTTGTAATTCTAATCAAATTCACGCCCAACACGCAATGTACTGTGGGCTATATTAGCAGTAGTATAGTATGGACAGTTCTACACTTAAGATTTTTACTGGAAATAGTAAACCATCAGGGAACCTTTGGAATACTCTTTTCAGCATACTATGGTTTGGGACATACTAATTCTATTGTAAAATACTATTTAGGACGGATGATATGCAAATTGGGATGCAGCAATTTACACTATAATCAACCAGAATCTGCCTTTGCCTTTCTTTTCTCACCAAAGTCTTCTATCTTTGGGATGACAGTATGTAAATTACAGCATTTAAACTCAAACATTTAATTTCATTTAGCTTTTTTTTGTAGCCTAACAATAAAACAAACAAATAAAAGATTATATTAATTTTGAAATGATAATCTTTAAAGCCTAGGTCTCAAACTCTATTCCTGGAGGGCTGCAGCTCTGCACAGTTTTGCTCCAACCTTCATCAAACACAGGAGTCTAAGGCCCCGTTTACACTAGTGCGTTTTAATTTTAAAATGGCGTTTTAGCATGAAAACGATTCGCGTCCACACTAGCGTTTCACCCAGCGTTTCTGAACACATCTCTGTACACACTACTCCACCAGAAACGTATATTACGTGACCATTTGCGTACTCTGGGCATACGCGTTCAAGTATAAACAGGAAGCATGTGTCTCGCTTGGCATTCTAAATGGGGCTTAAGCCGCTTGAAACGCAAGCGATTAGTGAGTGCTCGAACAGTAGCTTGCCTCTTGCAAATATATGCAGCTTTTGCGGCAAAAAAGGCAGAGTTTAACTGCACAATGGCGCCTAAAACGAACAAAAGTGCAAACAACGCTCCTATTTCTGTCCATGTTGTTTACAGTGAAGGCTGGTCTGTGGCGTTATAGTCATGTAATAGGGGCTTGACGAATAAGGGAAGGTTACGCAATGACCCAAAAGCGAATCTGGGTAACGAATCTTAGCAGCCACACCTCCGTTTTCAAATGTCTCCATTTCCCCCATCCACACTAAGACGGAGCAGCAGCATTTTAGAATGAAAACGGCCTCTCCAGCGTTTCCAAAAACGCTCTATTTTCGGGGCTCAAAAACTCCGGCGTAGTGTGGACGGATGACGTAACCGTAGCAAAACGTATGCGTTTATAAACAAAAACACATTAGTGTAAACAGGGCCTAAAGGTCTTCAAGACTACTAGAGACTATTATGGCCCGTTTCCACTGAGTGGTACGGTACGGTACGGTACAGTTCGGTACGCTTTTAAGGCCGTTTCCACTGTCTAAAAGCGTACCGAACCGAACCGTACCGTACCACTTTTTAGTCACCCTTTGCAATGGGTCCCAAGCGTACCAAAGGGTGACGAAAAGGCGGAGCTAGACGCGCAGCTGAACGCCATTGGCTTACAGAGATATGTCATTTGCTCACGCAACAAGCAGAATGAAAACAAAGGACCCGCCATGTTTAATACACAGCCGAGAGACAATGGTCCGAAATAATATCAGCATATAATAACGAGCCATGGCCGACCCGAGCTTAAACAAACATTGTCGTCGTCTTGAACAGCCGCAAAGCCGAGAGAAGAGCAGATTCTTATGGGTTACGAGCCCATCAGTGCGAGGGCGAGTGCTTTCGCTTTGTCGCTTGCGATCGCGTGCGCGTCAATGTTTGAAATAACAAAAATCTTAACCTGGACTATTATAAACTGGGAATGACGGAGTTACTCTCTAACGAGAGAATAATGATGGAGAGGCGGCATGTACTGGTGAAGATTAAACACACAGATGAGAGGTTTGCACAGACGGGGCTCTATTTCGTACTGTTTTTGAACCTAAATAAGGCATACATGTCTGTTGTGTGTAGTTTTTCTGTAATTTGGTAACATCGGAGACTGTGTGGGGCTGTGTGTGTTCATATATGCTGCATTTATTTATTTATTTGATATAATCGCGGACCGTAGGCTATTTCTCATCATTGATCTGCAGTTATAATCAGGTCATGTTCAGTCAGTAATGACATTTTTACACCAGTGTTTATGTGTATAATAAAGCATCTGTTTTGTGAGAAGTGCTTCTCGTATGATTTGTGAACGACCCATAAAGCTTTACTGTAAACATTTCCTCGAGCGAAAATGACGTCGACAAACTTTCTGTCGTACACCACGCCCACCAAAAGAGTACCCTTTTGCAGTGGAAACGCAAGCCTGATAAAGGTGACCCGTACCGACCCGTACCGTACCGTACTGTACCACTCAGTGGAAACGGGCCATTAGGCAGGTGTGAGCAGCGCTTAATTTGGGTGGGTGGGGGTAGGGGGGGTTGTGTCGCAGACGACAGTGAAGGGTTGGGGAGTGTCGCAGAAGAAAGTGAAGAGGGTTGGGGAGTTGCGGAAGAAAGTGAAAGTGAACAGCAGCCGGGGGTGGAGGGCAGTTGAGGATGGTGAACGGTAAAATGAGATGCCGGATCAGATTTCAGAGGTGCCGGATCCGGATCCGCCGTGTTCCAGCACAAATTAGGTTGGAGCTAAACTCTGCAGAGACCTTTGCTCTAAGGCATCGCTATCACTCTTCCTCTTTTCTCAGATGGATGGCGGGCCAAATAAAAGGTTACCATGGGCCAACATTGGGCCGCGGGCCCTATTTGGGGCACCTCTGCTATAGAGCGAGAAACAAAAGAAATGTCTATATATATGCTGTCCGAGAGTCACTTGTGTTACTGCCCTAAAACTCTGATGTTAATAAAGAGAAGACATCACATATGACATGTTGTTTTATTGAAACATCACAATTTAGTATACACGCTTAATTTTGATACTTATTCTGTCCAGGTATTGTGTAATATGTTTGTTTGTATATTATGCAGCTAAATAAAGCATACTTTATTTTGGTCAACACTAATTTTAGCATATATCTGTAACCCCATTTGTTGCAAAGACTGCTTAGTATTTGATGACTTTTATGATGCAATGTTATATTCTGTAGACTGATGTTGACTTAAAAATAAGGAATACTACACTAATTGGTTAGTGAGATTTTAAAAAAGTACATTTTTGGACTGCAAAGTTTCAAAGGTTAGCTTAGAATAGTAAAAGCAGTGTAGAGATACTGAACAATCTGAGTAGTAATCCTTCATTCATTTTCATTTCAGCTTAGTCCCTTTATTATCTGGGGTCGCCACAGCGGAATGAACCGCCAACTTATCCAGTATATGTTTTATGCAGTAGATGCCCTTCCAGCTGCAACCCATCTCTGGGAAACATCTATACACACTCATTCACACACATACACTACTGACAATTTAGCCTACCTAATTCACCTGTACCACGTTTTTGGACTTGTGGGGGAAATCGGACCACCTGGAGAAGGTGAACACAGGGAGAACATGCAAACTCCATACAGAAATGCCAACTGACCCAGCTGAGGCTCGAACCAGCAACCTTCTTGCTGTAAGGCGATTGTGCTACCCACTACACTACCGTGGCACCCTGAGTAGTAATATTTTTTATTATTGTTGGAAGAATTTTGTAATCGGCTCAGAGTGCCTTTATTAATTAAAAATTTGAAATACACAGCCAAGTGAAAAGTTTCATACCAAACGAAACATGAAATAATGACAAAACATTGAACATATTCCTCTAAGATCATGTTGAAATGAATAAATATCCAATTAAAATATTTCTTGTTCAATTGTTAATTAGAATAACACATACACTGCTTTGGAGGGCGGCACAGTGGCTCATGTATTCAGTGGTTAGCAATGTCGCCTCACAGCAAGAAAGTTTGAGTCGTGAGTCGAAGGTTTGTTGGTTTGAGTCTCAGCTGGTTTGAGCCTTGGCTTTCTGTGTGGAGTTTGCATGTTCTCCCTGTGTTTGTGTGGGTTTCCTCCAGGCTGTAATTGACTGTAATGTATGAGTGAGTGTGTGAATGCGAGAGTGTATGGATGTTTCCCAGTACTGGCTTGCGGCTGTAAGGCCATCCATAAATCATATCGACCCCTCATAAATAAGGGACTAAGCCAAAGGAAAATTATTTTATAGGGTTATATCCTTATAATATAAGGATAATTATCTTGCATTTAATGAGCTTGTAAAGTAGATATTATATATATTCTGCTACTTCAGCTTCAGTGAATCCAGCTTGAACAGCCTCTTCAATGTTCTTGATTTGCTCTGGAGGAGCAGCAGGCAGGATTGCAAGCAATTCCCGACTGATTCTTTCCATTCTCTCTTCAGTCTTATTGTTAAACTCCTTGTTATTCTTCCTCACAAGCCTTAAGATGCCTTTCTGTGCCTCATCACAGGCGTTCTGGAGCTGTTGTCGCTCATGCTCAAATTCTGGCTTATTTTTATCCATGGCCATCAGTTTGCCCAGTGAGCTGATTCGATCCATCAGGTACCTGCTGGAAACATCTGTGTATGTTGCAGAGA
>CAIGQQ010034599.1:3361739-3421109 GCA_903798035.1 Danio albolineatus | reverse complement strand
TATATATATATATATATATATATATGCTTAGTCGCCCTCGTTTTTAGCATATAGTTTTAAGGGAATTTCCCAACATAAGCTTTATAAGGAACTATATAAAATAGCCCGCGGTTATTCAATAAAACTGACTGAATTACTGAATTATTGATTGAAATTAAATTCACCTAGTCTCACTTTCTAAAAGTTGAAGTGGTGAATATAAAAAAATGTTATGTTAAATGTTTGCATCTTTTGAATGATGTTACTGAAATAAAAAGACTTTAATAAATAGTCATTTGTGGATTAATAGGCTACGTAAGAGATTCAGAATGTAAAAATATCAATGTCAGGTCTGTTTGTGTGTCTCTGGACATACAGCACTGCAAACGCTTTCTCTTTTTTGTTTTTTAGACCGCTGAACTAAAATATTAAAACACGTGACTACCGGAAAGGCGGTCTGCTCTTTCATAAGAACCAGGGAGAGGGTTTCATCGTGCTGTTTAAACAAGCAAGCCTCCATCGTCCTCACTCGCAAATAAGAGAACAAAAGAAAAACACAGCAAAATAAAGAATATGGCTTTAAGGTATGTTTTGGTTAATGTTAACTTGCATAGGCTATTACAATATTCAAACATCCAAAAACTGTTTACTCTGTTATAAGCTGTTTAGAGGTAGGGATGAGTAGCTAAGGAAAGATGCAAGAGACCTTTGTAGAAAGCCAACAAACTCAGAGATTAAGGAATGTTTGAGTGGACAGTGTATATTTAGCAGTCGACAGGATGCAGGTTTGCCTGTGAACCTGGAGTTATGTTCAGTCTGGGGATTTATTTATTTATTTTTTTACGTGTTGTTGCTCATAACTATTCAATATAAAGCATAATGAAAATGTGTGTAATGTATAACATCAAAACAACCTGATTTATTGTTTATTCTGTTTATAAGGAACTTCACTTATTTCCTTGATTTAAAATTGTCCTCCAAAGAGGGAACTCATCTATGAGTTACTGAATTATAATATGTGTAGCTGTGGTTGATTGGGCCATGGTGTCTTCTTTTTAAAAGATTAGTAGGTGATTTCTGGAAAAACTGCTGTGACCTGCATGTCTTTGTGCTGTGGAAGGGGACCAGAGAAAACATGCTAACTCCACACGGAAAGAGAAGAGATAATAAGAGGGGTCTGAGTTATAAAAGAAAAAGAGCAATGTCTTAAAAGATGCACAGGCCAGAATATTTGTAAACCTCTGTCAGATAGTGAGTCTACTCCTACTTAATTGCGAAAGAGATTTGTCTAAAACCAACTGTCATGTGTTTGTCTATCTTGCGCCAAGAGACAGCTGTGAGGGTTACCTAAACCATACAGACAGAAGCCAGATAACAAATTACCACCAAAAACCTGCTTCAAATGCACCTATCTGTAGGTGTCCAACAAGCCTAAATCACCCTCTATGATGATCAGGTGTGTTTAATTAGGGTTGTCAACAGAGCTGCGACCCTCCAGGAACTGAATTTGACACCGCTGGTCTACAGAGATTTCCCAGTATTTCTGTTGCAATCGGAATATTACAATAATTAACTTTAAAAAAAAAAGCAAACACTACCAGGATACTATGGTATAAATGCAACCGTACAAAATACAAAACAGAGAGACCGACTTCGCATCACTTACCTGTTCTATAATGATTTGTTTAGCTGTAATTTGAAATGTGTTAAACGCTGAGTTTTTCTCCCCTAAGGACTGATGTGGTCTCTGTCGCCCTCTTGTGGCGGAACTTCAATTGTTAATTTATTTGCTCTGCACAATGAAGGCTGATGGCCTTTGGCGTGCTGAATTTCTTATAAATATTAACAAGCACTGTTCTTTAAAATAAACTGCATAGTTGCAATCGAAACAAATACATCCCAGGTCAAAAATCCTCAAAAGTACAATATGTTGTCCAATATCTGCAATATTTGTCAAACTGTATTGGTTCCTCTGCGTGCCACTGCTCTATGTGGGTGGGTAATACACAAGGGTGAGAAATCTTCTCTCTGTTAAACAGAAATTAGGGAAAAAAATAAATAGGAGGGCTAACGGTTAACTGTTTAACGAAGAAAATATTTTTTTCACCACATTTCTAAACATAATCGTTTTAATAACTCATTTCTAATAACTGATTTATTTTATCTTTGTCATGAAGACAGTAAATAATATTTTAATATATATATATTTCAAGGCACTTCTGTACAGCTTAAAGTGACATTTAAAGGCTCAACTACGTTAATTAGGAAAGTAATTGCAACTTAATATAGCTTTTTATATATTAAAACAATATATAGCTTAAAAGGGCTAATAGTTTTGACCTTAAAATGGTTTATAAATAATTAAAAACTGCTTTTATTCTAGCCAAAATAAAACAAATAAGACTTTCTCCAGAAGAAATATTATCAGACATACTGTGAATGTCCTTGCTCTGTTAAACATCATTTGGAAAATATAAAACAAATAAAAATAAAATTCAGCTAAGCAACTAAGTAATAATTTCAAAGTTGCAAGGTGATTTATTTAGACCTATGTTCATGATTTCACATAAATCAGCATGTGACAATAAATTATACATAATGTAGCCTAATTTATATCAGTAAGTAATTCGTAATAATTTTTTTATTAAATTTAATATTTTATTAAATTTGTGTTTCTTTTTGTGATTCAAAAAGAGTGAGAGAGCGTGGACTCAGGTGTGAGCTCGTGTCTACTTGCTACGAGCCATTCAAAAGATGAAGATAATCGCAGATTCCAGAAAATCTGAGATGCCAACTTTCATGCTGGTGACATGATTTGGTTGTCTACAAATGATCTGTGTCTCTGCCTGCTCTTGCAATGCTATTAATTATGATTTTTATAATATTTATGAATTTTAATACAATTTATTAAATGTATACGACTAAAATAATAATCAATTGCATATTATATATCACAATATCACTCATTTCCTTTGTTTTGATTTTTCAGTATGAGACTGTTCTGCTCCTCTGGGTAAGTTTCTTTAAATCTAGTCTATTCACATTTTATTCCTGTTATTATATTTGGTTTTCCTCTGACAGGGTTAGAGATCTGCAGTCTATGGAGACAGTTGTTGGGCCTCTGAATGATGGAATTATCTCTATCTGTAATGTCTGCAAGCATCTTTTGGAAGCAGAAGTAAATCAAAACTCTGGCATGTGCTCCAATTATAAACAAATCAGGAGACATATTGAGCTCGCTGAGCAGTACATTGCAAGATCAGAGAAGACTATTAAAGTAAAACTGCAAAATCTGGACAAACACATGGAGCAACTTATTCAAGAAAAAGGAAATGCTGAGCAGCAGAGGCAACAGAAACGCCAGACCAAGAATGAATTACATATCAAGAAGGATTCTGCTGAGGAATCATTAGAGCATTCTAGAGCAGCTTTGGAGCAGGCCAAAACAAACGTGGCATCAGCAAAAAACGATATAGAAAGAGAGGAGGACAGGAAGGTTACAGGTGCGTGGGTAACAGCTGCAGGAGTAGGTGTTAGCATAATCCCAGTTGCTGGATGGGTTTTAGGTAAGAAACCATTTTCTTCTGAATACTAGCATCTATCAACTTATGTCCTTTGTGCTGATGTGATTGCTTGCTTTTCTTTAGGTCCAATGATGGTGTGTGATGGATTAAGTACAATGGAGGAAGCTTCAAGGGCTATCAGGGAAGCTGAAGGTGATCTTGAAGAAAACCAGTCCAGAGTGGGGAAGTACAGGAGAAAAGTCTCTGATTATCAGTCCAAGATCTCTAATATAGAGAGTGAGATTGAAGAAACTGAAGAGTTTCTGGATAAAATTCAGAGTGAGATTGAAGAGGTGAAGCAGCATCTGGACTACACAGCTGATTTTCAGGAGATGGTGAGAAAAGCTGTGAATCTTCTGAGTGTTGTCAGTGGAAGAGTCACTGCTCTGGAGAGGCAAACCCGACGCTTCGTCCTCTGGGAGCCTGTGATAAAGGTGATGGAAGATGTGATGAAGGCAGTCGCAAATGTTGCAGAGAATCGTCTTCTTTATAGTCACGGCGTGGCAGGCCTCATGCGTACTTTGAGGGAGAATGTTGGAGAACTGCTGGCTTTGTGCTCCTCACCCACACATTCTGAATGTAATAACTATTACTGATCTAACTGAAGAATGCACACAGAAACAATCACATATGTGTAAAATAAAAAAGACAATGAGACACGAGACAATGAAACATTTTCAAGTACAAAACCAAATAAGTATAATAAAATTATTATTAAAAAATCTATTATAATATAATACAGTTTTGTATAATTTGTATCTTTGTTACAATTTTTTTTCTATTCAACCAATGTTATAGAAATTCGGGAATCAGTTTGGAATTAACTTTGTATACTGTTGGAGCACATGTGATTTAGCCACGTTTCAAATAAAACTTAAAACACATCTGTTTGCTGTTAGATTTCACTGTTTGTGTCGCATATATATACACGTTTCGATATCTGTTTTGGCACATTTTTAAAGGTGCAGTAGGTGATTGTCTTCAGAAACATTTTTGTTGTGCTGGCTGAAAGTGTCTTCACATTCCATTAGTAATGATTTAGTAATTAGTGATGATTTAAATATATTTGTATGTATTTTTATATTCTGGGTAAGGGATAAAACTAAAAAATGTTCATCCAATTAAAATAGTGTCGGGCCAACATATGGAGCTAATAATAGGCCAAAACAGTCTGAATTTGAATTGTGTTAATATGAATTATTGACATTTGTAATTTAATCAATCTGATTTTTTTATTTGCCAATAAAAATTGTTTTGAATTTGAATTTCTTAGAGTTTGAATGTCTTTATTTGAATATTGAACATTGATTAAATTACAATTGTCAATATTTCAAATTAACACAATTCAAATCCATATTGTTTTAACATATTCTGTAATTCCGACAAGTTGCTCAAACCGTCTGTCAGCAAATGCAGATTTGAGCTACTGCGCACCTGCTTTAATGCAGCTCTGCACGCGCTCGTGTTTTCAGGAGGCGTGGCTTTGGACGGCAGGGGAGGGACTGTGTTTCAGACGTTTATGCTTGCAGGTTAGCATTGTGGCAGATCACATGCTACACCTTTAATATTTTTTCAGTGATTTTAAGTCTTTGTTTTTGTTTCTTATACATAATGTGTCATTAATTTATGCTTTTACTATTTTTTATCTAAGGCACTTTTAATTATCATTCTGTTATAATTGTGCTGTAGAAATAAACTTGCCTTAAATATTTTTTTATTTATTTAAATGCATTGAAGTATTTACATTTCGGCCAAATATTTTTCAAATGTGCTTTTGTATTATCTTTGTTTTTCAGACAGTCATTTTTGCACACACGTACTAGAATATGACAGTAAGCAATATAAAGGTCAGAACAACGCTGTGCAAGATTGTTCATCATTTTAAAAGAATACTAACCCCATTTGCATCAGACTTGGTGGTTTTTCAAATGGCTCAAAACATTATTTCTCATTGAGCTGTCGCTACAATTGAAAAAGAAAAAAAATCAGTTTGCCGAATTTCATTTGAGCAAATTGAAAAGTTTAGATGTGACCAGTAAATAGAAAATTGAGTTTGGACAGTGCATTTTTTGCAGTGAGAGCACAAACTCTTTATGAGAAGTGTCATGGGATTTTAATGACCAGTGAGTCAGGACCTTAGTTTAACATGTCATCCAAGGGATGCATAAAAAGACAAGACAAAAGACAAAAAAATGCATGCATGGTATGTTTATTATGTTCTTTTCCCCCAGACATTATTCTGTTAGAAACAAGAGATTTATTAATCGCAGTATTAAAACATTCAAACTGAACAAGCTGCTTCTTACCATGATTTCATCTTATATAGACATTAAGAATTTCTACATCATGCATTTAAAGTATCCATACTTCTTGAGTTTAAGAGCTCAACGATAAATTGTTTTCATATATTATTGCAAACACTTTACCTATATATGATCAACTTTTATGTTCAACGTTTTGTTCAATAAAACTAAGGTATGCAGGCTATTGTTAAATACTACTAATAATATCATCTAAACTGAGCTGTCATGATTAGTCGTTGGAGGAAAGCATTATTTCTAATTTTGGCAGTATTATCTTACTTAAAGCAAGCTTGTACAATACAGATTTGATGAATTCAATCAGTAATATGCTGCTGCTTCGTCTTCAATGAATCCAGCTTGAACAGCCTCTTCAATGTTCTTGATTTGCTCTGGAGGAGCAGCAGGCAGAATGGCAAGCAATTCCTGGCTGATTCTTTCCAGTCTTGCATCGCTCTTTCTGTCAAATTCCTCTTTATTCTTCAGCACAAGCCTTAAGATGCCTTTCTGTGCCTCATCACAGGCGTTCTGGAGCTGTTGTCGCTCTCGCTCAAATTCTGGCTTATTTTTATCCATGGCCATCAGTTTGCCCAGTGAGCTGACTCGATCCATCAGGTACCTGCTGGAAACATCTGTGTATGTTGCAGAGATCATATGGACCAGACTAGCAATGTTACTGGCTTGGTAGGCCTGAGTGTAGAGCAGATCTTTTGAGAAGAGCTTTTTATTGTAGGGAAGGGTTTGTGTTTTCTCAGATGTGGAGACAAAGTTAGTGAGAGTTTTACTCAGGCTGGTTTTCACAATGGCAGAAACCATCTGAAAGAAGTGAACCATCTTCTCCCACTGCTCCTTCACTCTCCCCATGGCATCCATTCCTTTGGCCAGCATCTCTATGGTGGTATTGAAGTCGATCTCTTTCAGTTCACAGTTTCTCATCGTGATCAGGATTTCAGTCAGTTCTTTCTGGTTGTTCTCAAGGTTCTCCACACACTTCTCATAGGTCTCTCTGGTCTTGTTCAGCTGAGCTCGGGTCTGCTCTATGGTGAATCTTGCATTCTCTGTGGCCTTCTGTGAAGGACTCATGTTCTCTGACCGGTTTGCTTCTTTATTCATCATTGGTGGCTTTGGAGAAATGGCTGGAGAATTTGTCACATCTTTGCTTTTACAGTCAAAAACACGTGCAAGCTGGATCAGTTCCAAAACCTTCCCTATTATCGTCTTACTTTTTTCTCTCTCACATTTGCCATCAGGTGCATAACGTTCCAGCTGGTTGCATATTTCAAAGCCTCCATTGCACAACTTTTGAGCCTGAAACTTAGCTGGGCAGTCAGAGACTTTATTTAATTCTTCACTGATTCGTTCAAACTGTTGTAGCATGAAAACTGTTTTTGCACACTTGTTCTTCTGATCATACAGGTTTGCCCAGGCAATGTCATCATCCTCACTATTCACATTCATTAGCTGCTGGATATTCTGAACACAGTTTAAAATCTCAGCTGATTTACTGTATGCATTTATTTCAGCAACTACATCTCTTGCACTTTCCTGATCTCTAAGGTTGCTCCAAGTACCAGCAATCTTTGTTGTTGCAGAACATGCATTTCTGACTGGGTGAGTAATAACAGACAGCACTCCATTAATTAGGCCTGTAACGCTGTTTACTAACCCACCGACACAGTCCATGGCAATCATGTTCCATCCACCAGGAAGAGAATCCAGAGCGTTCTTGTAGCTCTCTTGAGCCTCATCCATTTGCTTCTCCACGGCTTCCACTGCCTTCTCAGTCCTTTTCTTTGTTTCTTCTGATGACTGCTTCCTCAGTTTGCTCTCCTCAATCTTCTTCTTGATTGCCTCCATCTCTTCCCCATAGAAGTGTTCTGCATTGACACAGGCTTCCAGCAGCTCCTGGATGATATTGATGACGTTACCAAAACTCTTTTCAGTAGCAGCAGACAGCGTCAGACATTCATCTGCGATCTCTCTGATATTGTCCATCTGATCAGGAAGAAGTGCTTTGATAACTTCATCATCATCTTGGAACAGAATCTTCACAGCGTTCTTCATGTAATCTGGAACTTGGGCTGTATGGAGACGGATTTGATCCATGCTCGTGTGGGCTTCATTGAACGCCCACCAACCAGTGTTACACACTTGCATGAGGCAGGCACGGAAAGAATCAGGGTATTTGATGAATTTGTAACCCTCTTTAGGAGGATTTTTATTGATTGAGAAATCTGTAGAGGATGAGATGAAAACCAGCTCTCCCAGAATGGCTATGGATAGAGGCGCTGGAGTCAGATACTCTTCCCAGTTGGCATAGGGCTGCATTATCAGTTTGGTTTGGTTTCTCATGTCCTCAGCAGTGGTGAGGCTCTGAGTAGATTTTAGAATAACTGAATTCATGGCTTTCCAGGTTCCTGCTAAAAAATATGAGAACAATGAAATAAAAGTCACTAAAAATGATTAAACACAACATAATTGGAATAATTCTCTCAACAATTATTTTTAGAAAACTTTAAATGAGAGCCTTAATTCAGAGGCATACACTCAAATTATGAATTCAAGCTATCAAATCTTTAGCCATCCACAAATCTGCCAAGTAGATCTCACTGCAGCCCACCTACATCCAAGTGTGACGGCAGTGAACATCCAAACCCAGCCAAATCCAAGCGTGATGTAAAGTGAAGTTTTATGTTGATAAAAATAAAATTAATTGGTAATTTAATAAATAATACAAATAATTTTCGTTATAATGACTGTTTTTTCATTACTGTGAGGGGTAGTTTAGGGTTGGGGTGGGCGTTAATACAATAAAATGTATTGAGTAATTTAATAAATAATTTAAATATTTCTCAAAGCAGTCGTCAGACCATTCTGAAGTCACACTCGAATGTGGCTGTTGTAGGATGTCCAATTCAAAAGTTTAGATAGTCAGGAGACCATTAGAGCATTGTTCTTCTGATCAAGTTCAAGCAAAATAACAAACATAAATAAAGTTAAGATTAAGAATACCACAGAGAGTACACTGTGTACACCTTCTCACAAAAAGGTTGAGGAGTGTACTACAACAGATGACGAATCCTCCATAGATCATCATGGATGAATAATTGCAAAATCCAAAGGCCTGTGTACAATAAACCAATGGCAGTATGCACAGTGTATAAAAAGCTAATCCGCACAATAAAGGATAAAGGACATCATTAACATCATTAGCTCTGCATATTTAGTTTGTCTCTCATCTGTGGCACAGATCTCATTGTATGAAGGTCAGTGCAAACAGTTGAATCAACTGAAAATGAAGAGTAAAGAGTCAAAGAACCCAAGTAAAGCAATCACTGATAGTGATGTCTAGCAAAATGATTTTCAGGAAATCTCAGAACGCAAATATTTTGATTAAATAAGCCACAAAGGGAAATCAGATATATAATTAGATATAAAATCTTATTTTATCTACATGTGTAAATTGCAGTCATAAAACATTTTCAAAGCATTGATTAGATGCGTAATGTGCTATGATGAAATGCCGATCGTTGAGTAACAAAAACAAATACATTTTGAATGATGATTTTTTTTCTTTAAAATATGTTCAAAATGAGCTTTTCTTGCCTGAATTAAATGCTGCTGGATTCAATCAATAAACTACACAAATAAAATAAACTGGATTTGTTTTGTTTTGGTTGAATGTGACTATAAATTTAATAATAATTTAGCTTAATTAACTTACATTAAACTTGCATTAGTACATTAACATGAAACCAAGAATGCAGCGTTGACTTCGCTAATAACCACTGATAAATATTGTTACATAAATGCAAATTAACTCAGTTACATGTAACCTATTAACATAATACTGTAAGGTTAAGTAATACCAACAAAAGAGCAATAATCACTTAAAAAACATGACCAGTGCTATTTACCATTATTACACTTTGAACTGGAATAGTATACCATATTCTTGTTGTTCAAATTCAGTGATTAAGATTATTTAAGAACAGTAAACAGTGTTCAAGTTATATTCACAAGATAAATAAAAGTGATTTGATCTCTGACTGGTTTAATGCCAACAAATCAAGTGTGGGTTTTTTTCGATTTGTAAATCTAGTTCAGTTAATTGTGGAGTCTGAAGCTTTTATACAGTATGCCTGTATTGCTGTTTTAAAACATTTAAAAGCAAAACTATAAAATTCAAAATATAAAAAAAATCTGTTTCAATGTTAAATAAATAAAGATAAGATAATGTTAAACAAAGCAAAATAATAATAAAAAAAAGTCTGATGAAAGCTGCACGTCAAGGTAATCTCAGTATGTGGTAAAGAGTAAAATAGTCAAATCAGTGTCTTACCAGGTGCTTCAAGCTCTGTTGATGGTCGGTTGAAATGGAGGCCGCAGTTGCAGTATTTATATCATAAAATCTCCCGCCTCTTCCCCCATCATTTTCCCTTCCTCCCCTTTCTTTGCTCCCTCCCCTCTGGCTGCATTCTATTTGTCTCTCTGGATTGCTTGGGGATTTCAAGGGAGAGTACCACTTTCGGTTTAACTTGGCTTTGTTTTCCAACTGCCCCCCATAATTCCTTTGAGACAAAAGTGAAACACTTTTGTTTTAGCTGACTGCAAGTCGCATGTTTTTGCAATAAAATATTCACTTGCTAAATTACTAAATTTCAGTACAAGTAATTTTATTTATGCTTGGCAATCAATATTTTTTTCACAATTCAAACACATTTAATGCTCAAAATGTAATGTCAGTTTTAAATGTTTTTTTTGTTAAGGAATTATCTTACAAATTAAATAAAACCTATTCAGTAAAACAGAAATATTGACTAATTTCACATTGTATTAAATAATAGAATTGAAATAAATTAATAATTATAATTAAATAAGGGAGAAGTGCAACTTGGTATAATTTTAATTTCTGGCAACATATAAAATTAGGTTAAATGAGAACAATAGTAAGACTACGTTCAGTTCTATGTATTATATCATTCATTCATTCATTTTCTTTTCGGCTCAGTCCCTTAATTAATCTGGGGTAGCCACAACAGAATGAACCGCCAACTTATCCAGCATATGTTTTACGCAGCAGATGCCCTTCCAGCTGCAACCAATCTCCGGGAAACATCCATACACGCTCACACACATACACTATGGACAAATTAGCCTACCCAATTCACATATACCACGTCTTTGGACTTGTGGGGGAAACCGGAGCACCCAGAGTGTTGTACATATATTTATATATATATGTATGTATGTATATATATATGTTTGTATATATATATATATATATGTATATATTTATATGTATATATATTTACATATATATATACATACACACACACACACACACATGTATATGCGGACGCGCTGACCCAGCTGCGCGAGGGTGGTTCCAACCCAGACTGGTTACAAGCCCCGCACCGCACCCGACTGAGCTCCATGTACCTCAAGTCCGCTGCGTGTGCCCTGGGAAGGACGATGGCCACATTAGTAGTCCAGGAGCGCCACTTCGGGCTAAACCTGGCAAAAGATATGCGCAGAGTCAACAAAGTTCGCTTTCTTGACTCTCCCATATCCCAGGTTGGCCTGTTCGGCGACACCGTTGGTGGATTCGCCCAGAAATTCACGGCGGTGCAGTCGGATACGATGGGCTGAGTTATCTATCGGCGTGGACGTAAGACTGCTCCCCCCCCCACTGAAGCATCCACATTTACTGCTTGTCACTGAGAGCGCATGTCTGTGAGAGCTGCTCCGCCCCCGTCCAGGCAGTAGCGCCGAGCACCTCGCAGGCAACCAGCGCTCCCCACCCCAGGGCGCCGTTAAGTCTGGTAAAACGGACCGTAAAGCGATCCTGAGACAGGCCATCTGGAGAAGAAGGATCTTGCTCTCTCCCACGGTGGAGGGCCGGGCTTTTCACCCAACGGCGCTTAAAAAACGCCACCAAATCTCAGAGAGAGCATTTTTCCCTTCCCCTGATGTGACAGCCCGAACACTGCCAGTCTGAGACGTGATGTCTTCCAGCTCGTAGGATCGGTGCACTTCGCCAGTGGCTCGCGAGCTGTGGAAGGACGATCTCCTTTCTCTCCCACCTCCAGCCCCTCCCCTCCGGAGTCTGGGTGCGAGGTGAGAGTGAATCTCTCGCCTCTAGCTTATCCGCAGGACCCAAGCGCTCCCCAGATCGGCACTCCCACTCTGCGCTGCCCCATTGTTGGTAAGTCAGCAATTGTAGCGATGAAGCCATTAGCGAGGGCTCTGCCTGCCTGGTTAGCGCGGGCCAGCCCTTCGCAGTGGCTCATACACACAGTCAGACTCGGCTACGCGATTTAATTCGTGAAACGGCCTCCCAAGTTCACGGGTGTGTATCTCACCAGGGTCAGCCCTGTGCCCGCCCCTGTCTTGCGAGAGAAGATTGCTGTCCTCCTGGCGAAGGATGCAAACTAACCGAGATGGAGAGCGGGTTTTACAGCCTGTACTTCATCGTACCCGAAAGAGCGGTGGACTACGGCCAATCTTAGATCTGCGCGTTTTGAGCCGCGGTCTGTACAAGCTGCCATTCAAAATGCTTACGCAGAAGCGCATCCTCTGGTGCGTTCATCCTCAGGATTGGTCTGCAGCAATAGACCTGAAGGACACGTACTTCATGTCTTCATTCTTCCACGCTACCGTCAGTATCTGCAGTCTGTGTTTGAAGGTCGAGTCTGGCAGTATAAGTCCTCCCCTTTGGCCACTTTCTGTCTCCGCGGGTTTTCACCAAGTTCGCGGAGGGTGCCCTGGTACCCCTTCGGCCCGCGGGCATCCATATACTCAATTTATTTCGACTGGCTGATTCAGCGCTCACGGGATCAATTGATTACACACAGAGACAGGGTGCTTCTGCGCCTCGACCTATTGGGGCTTCAGGTCATCCGAGAAAAGAGCAAACTCGCCCCCGTGCAGAGCATCTCCTTTCTCGGGTTGGAGCTGGACTCGATCACCATGACGGCCCAGGTGATGCTGACCTGTCTGAGAGAGTTACAGTGAAACTGTGGTCCCACTGATATTATTCAGAGGCTCCTGGAGCATATGGCATCCGCAGCCGCTGTCTCACCGCTTGGGTGTTCCATATAAGACCGCTTCAGCATGAGCTTTACGATCGGGTTCCAAGACGTGCATGGCACGAGAACGCGCACCGGGTGACGGTCACTCCGCTGTGTCGTCGCGCCCTCGGCCTCTTGATGGAACTCGCGGAATCCTTCCAGTTGTGCTGGGGGGCCGTTTGGTGCAGGCATGCAACTGTGGATTCGTGGTAGGAACCTGGTTGCATTGGCATTCTAATCGCTGGAGCTGTTGGCAGTGTTTCTTGCGCTGCGCCCTTTTTTGTACCGGTGTTAGAGGGGAAACACGTGCTAGTGGACGGACAGCATGGTGGCAACAGTGTATATCAACCGTATGGGGGTATCCGCTCTTGCTGCATGCTTCAGCTTGCTCGCCGTCTGCTCCCCCGGAGTCATACACGGCACAATCGCTGCATACCATTCCTCCCCACCAAGCTTAACCATGCAGCCGATGCTCTCTCACGGCAGTTTCGCCTTGGAAAATGGAGACTCCATCCCCGTCTATCCAGCTGTTTGGGCTGCGCCTTCTCTCTATCTTAGAGATACGTGCGCTCTCTCGCTTGAGTTCCCCACTTGGCGAACCCTGCAGAGCTCCACTAGCTACACAGCTGGCCCCAGGGCGTGCGTAATACGCATTTCTCCAGTGAGCCTACTCGTACAGTTACTGTGTAAAGTCAGGGAGGACGGGGCACAGCTCTTGTATTGCGCCTCTCTGGCCCAATCAGACCTGTATTTCAGCTCTCTCCTCGTGAGGGCCCCTCCCTGGCACATCCCCTGGAAGCAGGGGATAGGCACCGTTTGGCACCCGCGCCAAGATCTCTGTCTCATGTATGGTCATAGATGGAGCACGAAGGACTCAGGTGACCTACTGATTAGGTGGTTAACACTGTCACTTGGGCTGCACCCTCTACGAGGCATGCCTACACCCTAAGTCTATTCACTGTGTGGTTACTTTTTTCCCCGAGAAGGAACCCCGAACATGCCAGATCAATCAGTGTGATGCTATCTTCCTTCAGTTTGCTGGAGCTTAGGCTGTCCCTCCTGCTCTGAGGGGTTGGCGTTACGATCATCCCCGCTCTGAGGATGCAGCAATGTCGGCGCGCTGGGAAGCATCGCCTCATCCTCCAGTTCCCAGAGGCGCGAGACGTGGATATTAATTCTATCCTGTTCCCCTGTCATACCCACTTGGAGATCAATCTCAAGAGGGGTCTGCTCGATTACACGACTCAGTATCTTTAAGATTTCTGTCCAGGTAGACAGCTCTGCTGGTCCATTCGCATTGGTCAAATGGGTGGGTATCTGGAGGCATTTTTGGTCAGCGAAATGTGCCAGCGTTTTGGGCCGGCCCACTCTCACGTTTACCTGAGACCCCGGCCCACCTAGGTGCCCTAGGTTCCTACAGCGTTCTTTTAGCTATGTAGTGAACCTGCAAGTGCTGCCTACGGAGCAGGCAGACCCAACCCCTTTATTGCTGTGTCCTTTTTTGCGCTTTGTGTATTATACGGACCGTACTCAGCTTTAGATATATATATATATAGATACAGCACTTCCCTTCTGCCGATCGCTGTAACAGATAAGAGCAAGATCTAAATATATACGCATATAAATACACATACACACACACACATACATACATATATATATATATATATATATATATATATATATATATATATATATACATACATACATCACTTAAGAATACATATTTAGAAACAGCCCATGTGTTTGAATGCGGGAGACGGGAACTAATTAGTGGACTATAGCATTCAATGGAGTACTTTAGGCTCCTTAAGTGGTCATCATCACATAAGAATACTGGACACAAGGGGGTTAATTTATTTAAGTTACTTATTTATTAAGCAGTTACAGTATAATTACAAATTAGGCTGTATTGCTCTAAAAATATTTAAAAGTAAACTATAATGTTCACTTGACTCTGAAGCTACAGAACCCTGATCAAACGCACCTGAACCAATTAATCAGGACTTTCACAGCACTGGATAATTAGAGGCAGATGTGTTTGATTTGGGTTGCAACTGAAATCTGCAGGACGGTAGATCTCTCTAGATTGCTTGGGGATTTCAAGGAAAAGGACCACTTTCGTTTTAGCTGACTGTATTTTCCAACTGCTTCATTGAACTGATTGGGGATTTCAAGGAAAAGGATTTCTTTCGTTTTAGCTGACTGTATTTCCCAACTGCTTTCTTAAACTGATTGGGGACTTCAAGGGGGCCGCTTTTGTTTTAGCTGACTGTATTTTCCAGCTGCTTCCTTGAATTGATTGGGGATTTCCAGGGGGGCAGTATCATATTTGCTTACTACAATCACATGTTTTTGTCAATTTTCACTTGCTGAATTAATTACAGTATAGGCTTACAAGTCATTTTATATATTATTATCATCGTTATGTTTAGCTCAGTTAAAAGGCATTTCTCAAAATTCTGTATGTCAATTAAGTTCTACGGTTATACAAAATAATTAAGAACCATTCAGGTAAAACTGACTGAAATATTGACTGGTACTCACCTAATATATAATTTCACATTCTAAAAGTTGTGGCAGTGGGAGTTATCAGGGATTGTCACGGTTCACGGATCTGTATGTTCCTTTCTGTGTGTCTGGGTGCGTTTGCTTGTGGGTGTGTCTACCTGATAGTGCGAGTGTGTCTGTTTGGGTTTAGTGGCCTGGCTGTCTGGTGCTTACCTCATCAGCTGGGCGATCACGTGGAGGGAGTCGCTCAGCTGGCTCGTTAGCATCAGCAGCTGGGGCTTGTTATCTCGGCTACTTATACCCAGTGTCTTTGTCATGTCTTTGTCGGTTCGTTGTTCCAACTTGTGTTCTGTGTACCCAGGCTCCGTTCGTGTACATGCTGGTGGTGAGTCGATGTAACCCGCAATCCTAGTGGAAAGTTCTCTGGCTATTGTCTGATTCCTGAACTGTTCTCCTTGTGATCAACTATGAGCTTCATCTGTGACTGTTACTGGCTGCTCTGCTGTCTGAACTTTCCAGCAGTTGTTAACTGCATCGTCTCCTTGAGAACTGCCTATGGCTTATTACATCCTCTTCTCCAGAAGTGTCACTGGCTTATTGCATCGTCTCCTGAGAAGTATCACTGGCTTTATCCGTCGCCTCATTCACGAACTCTGAACTATTGAGCTGTTGGATTGCATTCTAACATTAAAATCCTTTATTTTACTCTCGCATTTGGGTCTTCTCAAAATACGCACTTCTACAAAATGCCTCAATTTTACATGTATAAAACAAAAGCTACAAAATACAGCATCCAGAAATGTATCAAAATAAAATTTTGTATTTTGAAAATACAAAATACTTTTAAGAAGAGCATGACATTTCTTCACAAACCTTCTATCAATGGGCATATTTGATCAATCCCTTTACCATTAAACTGACTTTCTCATTCATTTTAGCATACATTTTGTTCAAATTTCATACAGAAGGTCCTGTCTTGAAGATGATCTCTTTAATCACTGTAAAAACCATGTAATGCACACAATTAGTTGGAATAAAGTACTACATCTCTTCATTGTTTTTTCCATCCATTGTGTGGCCAATGAAATGGCAACCATCTCTTAACAGTCTTATATTTTAATGGGTGATATATGAAGATGTTATATAATTTATTTTTGTTCAATAAATGTAGATTGTTTTCAATACTTAATGTAAAACCATGATGTCTGAAAACTACTCAAATCTCCAGTTTTAGTAAGTTTCATAAATCATGTGTTTTGCAATTGTACTCAACAATGCACAACATAAAACTTGTTCTCTAAAAAATTTTTTTGCAAATAAATTGCTCAAATACATTCTGCTGCTGCCATATAGACTGGAGTATTATTAAACATTTGTGTCTCATATACTGTATTGTGCCATTTTGACATATTACTATTAACTGTACACTGCATCTGCAAATCAGCAGAACAGTCTATGAAGTATTGTAAAAATCGCCACTGTAGGACTTATTGTATGTAGTTTGTCTTATTTTCTTGGCATCTACATCAGCAATCCATCTAAAACTACTATTATTTGTACAGTATACTCATTATTCCAAGATGATTTCAGTTCTTTAACTGGAAGAGTCTGTTTACCCTCTTAGTGAACACTAGTACACAGTCTTAAGGTGTTTTATAAATCTAAGGTTCCTCTACACTTCCACCTGCAGCGATGAGACTGAGAATAATCATGTGCTAGAGTCTCCACATCCTGTTCTTAAGGACTAATATTTTATTCCATCTCATTTCTTAAGCAAAGATGCTACTGCCAAATTGTAAACTAAACTGCCATTACATATCACTGGTTCTTAGCATTGTGCAGTATACTCTTTTCAGTGATCGTGGACTTGTTCCCAAATCTACCCATGCCATTTTTCAGTTATTTTCTTTGGGCCCTATTCTACACCCAACACAATAAGATGCAAGACGTGTTTGCCACAATGTGTTGCTATTTTCAGACCAGCGCAACCTTAATTTTACAGTTTTGCGCCACGTTGTTTTAATAGTAAATCCATTTGGGCCACTGTGTGGACTCATGGGTGGGCTGGTCTATAAAGGGGGTGTGTTAAGGCGCGTTGTTGGAGCGTTGCTATTTTGAGGAACTAAAATAGACTGTGCAATTGACCAGGTGAAAGCAGTGCAGAGTGCTGAAGTTGTGCGCCTTAAATGCGTACACATTACGTAATACACACAGGATGAATACACAAAGCAATACACAAATATCTCTACAGATGAAGAGAAGAGAAGAATTAAAAAATTAAAATATTACAAAATTATTACTTTCTACATAAATATAAACACTACTGCCTCCATGCCTTCTTCATCTCGGGGGGCTTTTTTTAGTTTATTGATGACAATCTGCATCAGTATAATGTTATTATTATTAGCAGTATTATCTGCATATGGATAATAGTTTTAATAAGAGCAAGTGTAGATTTGCCCACCTGTGGGGTTTTGGAGACATCTGCATCACCATATGTGGCATAAGAACAGGACGTGTGTTTGGATATAATTCAGTTGTTTGACCCCACTTCATTATTATTGTTCATTTATTTCTTTGCTGGAGATTAGAACTGAATTTAGAAATTGTTCTGAAACAAATCTTTGCTCTCAAAATTGAATATATAGGCTGATGGGTGTCTTCAGTGGAGGGTACAACACTGTTTCCCTTCTACACCAAAGTAAAGAGAAAGTAAAGAGGCTGAATGGAGGAGGCTCATTCTTTATTCTTGCTGCAAATGCTCTGTTTAACTGTTTTCTCGCTAGTAAAGCGTTCAGTTTTTCCATTCAGTTTATCTACTTACAAAGTTGCCATGTAAATAGTAAATGTGCCACAGCGAGATGCAACTGACTCTTAAAGGGAATGTGAGATGAGACATTGGTTTAATGCACATTATGCTCAAAACACACCCAGAACTCATAAAGAGAATAAGCACAGCCCATGAGCTGGGGCGCAAACCATATTTTTCTTAAAATAGTAAAAGTGGATTCAGACACACCCTTTATGCTTTTGCACCCTGCACTTTAGACTCTGTGCCTAGATCGTTGAACCCTTCATGTGTTGCATTATTTCCGTTCATACTCCAATCATTGACCACCTTCTTAATCAATTTTCTGTTCTTAAGCCTAGGAAAGTAACTGAGAAAGCACCAATCTGTAGCCCCATTTTTATGATTCATTCATTCATTCATTTTCTTTTCGGCTTAGTCCCTTTATTAATCCGGGGTCGCCACAGCGGATTGAACCGCCAACTTATCCAGCATTTGTTTTACGCAGCGGATGCCCTTCCAGCCACAACCCATCTCTGGGAAACACATTCATACATTCTCATTCACACACATACACTACGGACAATTTAGCTTACCCAATTCACCTGTACCGCATGTCTTTGGACTGTGGGGGAAACCGGAGCACCCGGAGGAAACCCACGCAACCACGGGAAGAACATGCAAACTCCACACAGAAATGCCAACTGGCCTAGCCGGGGATCGAACCAGCGACCTTCTTGCTGTGAGGCGAACGTGCTACTCACTACGCCACCGTGGCGCCCCCATTTTTATGATGTCATCATGTAAACTTATTACAGTAAAGTATTTTACAGTATTTTAAAATACAAAAATACAAGACTCATTTTTATAAATGCCATAAAATACAAATTATAAAATACTATTTTGGATTTAAAATGCGTATTTTAAATACATCCGTCAAAAATACTGCCCATCCCTGGCAGTTATCAATACTCAGAACATCTAATATACAGTCACTAGGCATACACAATACCACACAGAAACATGGCTGTAAAAACATGACTGTAAACATGGGGAAAACACTCCTTCCATTGCAATTGTGAACGATGACTAAAATCACTATATTTTGACAAATACTGCAGCTGTTGGAGCATATTATATTTTTTAGGCAAGAATGTAGTTGTCTTAAAGCTGAAAACCGGAAACCATGTGGCATATATTTTAGGAAAAAACATATAATGCATGTCATTGGATAAGTTTCCAGCATTCTTTAAAATATATTTTGTGTTTAAAAAAAGAAAGTCAAACAGGTTTGTAATAGGCAAAGAGTGAGTAAATGATTAGGCATACAGAAATGTCTATTTTGGACGAACTATCCCTTTAACGTAAATTGATCTGAGGTGGTGCCCTGCCTCTTCAAAGCTGGGGGATTTCTATATCTTGCTTATAAATTAACAGGTTCATCCCAGTTGAGTTTTGTCAGGAACGACAAACCATACAGTAGATCGTGCATCACTTTCAGGTAGGCAAATTATGGAATATCGAAATAATAATAAAAAAAACTTTTATATTGCCATATCACATCTTGTATGCTTTATTTGTTAAAAGTTACTTTAAGGGTGGCGGACTCGACTGGTTGGTTAGTTTATACTTTGCTTAGAGCGGGTTGCGCAAAGAATAAATTATAAATCTATTTTATGATGATCAACCAAACTTAAAAAATTTACTGACATTTAAAAGAGATTGTGCATGTTGCTGTTAGGATACTTAATTTATTTTGATGATAAACTTACATTTCTCATGTAGAGTTTAACGTTAAAGATTAGAGATTAAAAATAAAGTTACCAAAAATAAACCGATGGCAGATTGTGCGGATCATAAACGGTCACAAAGGAGATCATTCTATATCTCTAATGATATAGATATCTCTTGCGTCGTATATCCGTAAAGCTAATTAGAGATATCTCTAATTCCGTTTCGAATATAGTCACAATTGTGTTTGAAGATATTTTATTTGATCCTAGTTGAATCTTCGTGAGTGACGTGCGTGACGTAATTTCCTCAGAGAATATACATATAATAAAAAAGCAGACGTCTCATCATGCGTGCGCTAAACAGACGCGATGAACTGAGGAGCTGCTGTTTTCTCGCATACAAAATACAACAGTTTTATGGTGTGACTCCAGTTACTTAAAACTCCAGTTACTTAAAAGGAAGCTGGAACGTATCATGAATATATTATGTTATAAAAAGAGCTGTGTTATCAATAAATGTATGTCCTTTATTACAAGTAGTGCTGGAATCATCTTTATTCTAACAGATTTGCTGTTTGTTTCCATGCACCTTGTAGAGTAGTATTGTAGAGTTGCTCCAGATATTTACCTCTTAAAGCGAGATTTGACAGTAAACAGTACAGCAGTAGCCTATCTATATAAAAGTGAATAAAGACATTAATAAAATAGGAATGATTCGCACATTATTATAATATACAATGCTATAGTATAAAATAACACATTATATTTGAAAAGATTAATAATAGCAAATATAATATGAAATAGTATGTGCATACCTATGTATAAGACTATAATTATAGTATGAATAATGTTATACTAGTACTCATACTATAATTACAGTCTTCACTACTACTATAATATAATAGTAGTAGACTTACAACAAATTAAAATCATATAGGCAGATACTTATAGTAGAATAGAGACTTTAACTAAATATAGTGTGTAGGGGTAATAATAATAACCACAATATGCAAGTCGTAAATTGTATAAAACTTAAAACCTCAGTTATTCAAGCTCTTGTGGCATGATTCTAAACCAATATACAAAATTTATAGGGGTGCTTCAAGTTTTGTCAATGTACCACTAGATAGCAGCAAAAGACCACTTATTGCAGTCTATGGCTAAAACAGTTATAAAATCAATCTTAGCCCAATCTCACCATTCAATTTGCAGGTTATTTTTTCCACTTATTAAGCTGAATATTCTATATATAAATTTCAACAAAAGGTCTTGTTAACATTTTGTTACCTATTATTTGGTTTAAATATCTACATGACACAAAAATGTTTTTCTGTGTCAACATTTTGTCCATTGTGAATGTGTTTTTGTGTCAGCCATAGTTATCATAAATGTATATAGAGTGAAAAACAGTATTTAAGCTATTGTATGTTCTATCAACTTGAAATTTGCCATCCAGTTTCTCTAAGGTGGCATGACATGAAAAAAACATGACCATCAGCCAATTAACACTGAGCAAACTTTCATTCGTCTTTGTGTGTGTGTGTACACGCATGTGTTATGTATCAAAGATGTATTTCAGTTTTTGATTTAGTTTAAGCCATACATTTTGGGTTGTTTTAGAACTGCATATGTTTAGCCTTGTCTTCAATCCTGTAAACTGCCTGAACCCTGCCAAATATTAATGAACCCTGCAGCTATATTAATAATAAGAATGGTTATATAGTATGTTACATAATAAAATGGTAATATACATCAATCAATGAACTTCAATCTAAACCCTTTTAAACAAAATATTGTAGTGGAAAGTGTTTGGCAATGTGTTACATCCTAATTTTGTGGAAGACAGACACAACTAATAACAAGACCAAAAAAGAAGATTGATAAAGCCAACCAAATGTTGATTTAACGTAGTTAATGTGAGTTCTCTGATGAAGAAAAATGTATTCATCTATTTTTAAAAGAAAAACTGTTTAACTCACTGTTAAACGGTTAGCTCACTGTTAGCTGTAGCATTTTACATTAATCTATAATTTTCAGGTTTCCAGTAATAAAGCTTTGCAGACAGGTTTCTTGAAATGTCTTGGAGATGTTCTTCAGTTCATCTGAATTACCTCTTCATGGAGCGTCGGCTGCTGTCAAACTCCTTTTGCAAACAAAAATCCCATTGCATTTCCTAAAATGATATTAACAATAATTTTAGCTGGTGAAAATAGTGTTCTGATATGTTGGCCTCACATGAAACAATACTAGTCATTTAAATGCTGTAGTATTTTGAGCCATAATAAAGTTGCTGTGGTAACACAACATTTCTACATCTGTAGGGTATATTATACTACAATACACCACAGTTTACTGTAGTAAAACTAAAGTATACTACAGTACTGTTTATCAGATCATTGTATTTGAGCAAACAGTGTTATAAGAGTAATAGGAGTAAATAAACTGTAATATAGGCTATATGAATATTTAGATTGCAGCCATTTTATTTAAGAAAAAATTGTAAGCTAAAATTATAGAGATAGGCTAACTTTATTTATTTTAATAACAATGTGTTAAAATAAAGAATTATTAAAGCCAGGAGGTGGCACTGTCGTATCATCCAGAGGCTTACGGGGTGTCTAGCACCCACATAAACACAAACCTTACTCTTTCTCATTGTAATTTATACAACTCTTGTAAAAATAAAGAAACTTTTCCAAACCACGGTTTACCTTAAAAACGGTTATCGTCTCATGCCTAGATCTCATACTGCTTTATTATTTTAACCTTTGTATCTGATGCGGCTGAAGCAACTTCAATCTCCAATTCTCCTGTCTTTCAATGGCTTGTTTCTTCTTCAGAGCAGCATGTTTAACAAGTAGCGCAGCTCTTTCTGCTTCAGCAGATATACGTGCAGAAGAAGTTGTAGAGGCTGTAGACCTGACATCTACTAAACCCTGTTTCTTATGCTTCTTACTTGAAGTCACTGACACAGAAGAAATACTATCATCGGGATTTATTTCCAGATCACATTGTACTGCTTGCTCAGCATTTTCTGCAACTTGTTTCATCCACTTGTTGACCGCAGTAATGAACCTTTCACATGAGCAGGCTCTTGGTTCAACCACATATGCTGGTACTCCTCAGAGCTAAACTCCTCAGTTGCATGATTGTGCTGGCAAAAGTCTTTATATAAACCTTTATATCTTGTTTCTAATTTATTTCTAACTGTGTCAACATGTCACCCATAAGTTGTTCATTTTTTTTAGAATTGCTTGTCAGCTGAGCTAACTTAGCTTTCCTTGACTGCACTGCAAACTTCCATTTGAGTAGTAGTAGACTGTTTGCTTAATATCTGTTGATATTGCTGCTAAACAGACATTTAACTGACTGTAAGAAACTTTGCAATTACATGTTAACCTACACTAATTCTAACCCTAAGCCCAAACCAAACACCAACCTAACAGTCTACTTATAATCTAATAAGAATTAGTTGACATGTAGATGCAATGTAACTTAAATTCAACAAACGGACCATCAAAATAAAGTGTGACCACTTTATTTATACCTGAAGGTAGTAGGTTTGGTTTGCAGTCAAGAGTCCTCATTTCATAACAACAGAAGAACATAAAAACATTAAACATAAACATAAAAACACTTCTAAAGAATAAATAAATAATCACTTCAAGTATCCACTCCCCCAAATAAATGTTTAAAATAATCTCTAATTTAATAAACCTCTGCTTTAGTCTATGCCTTATTTAAATGTCTAATGGCTGCTGGTATGAAATATTTTTGTATAGTTTCGTTCTACAACTTGATACTAGAAACCTGTGACCAGATGAACACTTGATGATAATAATTGTGGAACCAACATCACTACTTGCAATACACTTTTTACACACACATACACTTATTTAACATCACACTTTAATGCCAATTTGCACATAACAGCTGCACATATAATGTTGTATATAATAACATGCCTGTACATACACTTGTCAATTTGTATATTTGCATTTAACACTTTCTTCTATTTTTTGAATATATTGATTATCTGTTTTTTGTCCTGTCTCTGTAATTCTGTTGCACTGTAGAAGCTCTGTCACGAAAACAAATTCCTCGTACTGTATGTGTGAAAATACCTGGCAATAAAGCTCTTTCTGATTCTGATTCAGAAGGAAGAAGCTGAAACTCTGAGAGTAGAAGATGAGCAGTGTCACTTAAAAGTGAATTTGTAATTAGCTGCCTCTGTAGCTGCCTGGTGTTCACCACCTCTAGATTAGCTAGTGACACCCCAGTCAGCTTACTGGACCACTTAACTATTTGATTTAGTGTGTTTTTATTCTTAACAGAGAGCTTCCCAAACCATGACACCAAAGTAAAAGATAAAACGGATTCAAGAAAAGCATGGTAAAATAAAATCATCATATGTTTATCAGTATTGAAATGATTTAATGTTCTCAAACAAAATAGTCACTGGTGCCCCTTTTTTACACACTGCCTCACAATTCTAATCAAATGAGAGTTTAAAGTCAATAATTGTGCAAAGGTATTTGTATGATTGCACACTTTCAACAGTTTGATTTTAAATGGAAGTGTTACCTGTGTGTGAGCAGCCTTCCTAAAATCAATGATCATATCTTTTGTCTTTAATACATTCAACTGAAGATATGACTCCTCACACCATCTGACAAAATCAGTTAGTACTGGACCATGACTTCTTTTCGTTATCATAAAGTTGGTTGACAATGACAGTGTCATTCATTCATTAATTTTCTTGTCGGCTTAGTCCCTAAGGGGCATTAATCTGCGGGGCCACAGCGGAATGAACCTCCAACTTATCCAGCATTTGTTTTATGCAGCGGATGCCCTTCCAGCCACAACCCATCTCAGGGAAACATCCATACATTCTCATTCACACACATACACTACGGACAATTTAGCTTACACCTGTACCGCATATCTTTGGACTTCTGGGGGATACCGAAGCACCCGGAGGAAACCCACGCAACCACGGGGAGAACATGCAAACTCCACACAGAAATGCCAACTGACCCAGCCGAGGATCGAACCAGTGACCTTCTTGCTGTGAGGCGAACGTGCTACTTACTACGTCACCGTGGCGCCCTGACAGTGTCATGTGCATACTTAACAATGGTTCTATTTAACACTTTTCAAATAGAACTTTGATTCTTTTCTAACACTTTGTGTTCAATTAGTTAAAAAGTTAAGGATCCAGCCCACCAGGTTATTACTAAGGTCATACTGTTCCAGGAGCCTACTAATTAAAATGTGGGGTTGAGTTGTATTAAAAGCAGAGGAAAAGTCGACAAACAAAAGTCTGGCATGAAAACCATTTTTTTCCCAGATGTTTAAAAAGTAGGTTAAACAAAGTAACTGTGGCATCCTCTACTGCCCGATGGGGCCACTATGCAAACTGCATGGGATCAAGTGCATACTCGGTTCTTCTCAATATTTCAGACCTCACAAACTTTAAAAAAAAATTCATCACAATTGATGTTAAGGCTATGGGTCTGAATTCATGTTTGGGGGGAGTTGGATTTGGGAACAGGGACTACCACAGCATCCTTCCAAACCTTTTAATTCTCTTGCACAGATTTTAAGTGTTATTAGCAATATGTTAACATGATTAGCATCATGCTATCAACATGCTTATCATGCTGGCATCATGATAGCCACACGATTAGTATGTTATTAGCATTATCTTAACATGATAGCAGCATTTTACCCCATCGATTTGCCACGCAAACCCCACTCACATTTTCTTTAGGAAATGTACAATTCTAGTTCCATTTTCTAATTTTGTTTAGCTTGGAGAATTTCTCTTTTAAGCTCTTTATTTGCCAAATGCAAATCAGAATTGGCTCCTTGTTTAAAAAAACGACTTCTTTTTCTGTATGCAGGATTTAACTGATTTTGTAACCCACAGTTTGTTTTTAGAATAAATTTTTACCTGCCAGCATGGAATAATCATGTCCCGGCAAAAAGCCACATATGAACATACTGTACAGTATAGACAAACATATCAAAGTTATCACCACAGGACTGTTTAAACATCTCACAATCTGTACAGTCACAGCACTCCTGCAAACAGAGCGCAGATTCATCAGACCAGTTCATAAGGCTCCGTTTACACTGGCAGTTAAATGTGACCCAATTCAGATATTTGCTCATGTGACACAGATCGGATCTGTTTTATGACCACCTAAACACAGAAAAAACGCATGCATTCAGATATTCAGAGATCGGATTCAAATAAGTCAGATATAAATCAGATATGTGACAATGTGACTGTCATGTAAACAGGCAGATCGGATTTATTGAGGCATTCTGTTTTGTACATGACTAGTGACAATAAGGTACTTCTCCACGGTTTAATGACATAGAAAGCAGAGCGTGTGTGGAGACACTGACACGGTAAACAACAACAGAGGAAACATGGAGGAGGAAAGTGGTCGACGGCAGAAGTTACCTGCCTTCTTGTCCTGTGGGGAGATAAGTCAGAGGAGGAGACCATATAAAAAAAACATATGCGCAAGCTGCGATGACGGCCCTTTCCCTCCTCCTCTGCCTCAAAATCATTTTAAAGTTAGGCAACCTTCGCATATTTCACAGAACTAAAAGCAAGACAATTTCTTCCATCGTGGCTAGTGTGGCGCAGATGCTAGAACCTGCCATTACGCATGCGCGACATTGTAAATTATATGCCAAGTGTAAACACATGAATTGTATATGTGTCACAATAAAAGAATGTGTAAACGGACAGGCAAACAAATCAGCTATAAGCAACAAATCAGAACTGGGCATCAAGACCTGACAGTGTAAACGGGGCCTAAGATCCATTGTCTGTGTTTTCCGCATTTTTAAAACAGATTTATATTTGGGGATTAGGTGAACATAATTATGATTGGCTGAGCCAAGTGGAAGTAGTGGCAGTGATTTATATGCATATTTTACAGAATCACAACAAAGGGTCCAGACACTTGTCCCACCTGGTTAGACAGGAAACATATTGATAAAAAGTTGTAAGTGTCTTATTTAGTGAGACATAATTAAAATCACCCAAAACAAAGTTTGGTTCGTCAGTTGATACCATCTGCAGTCTCTGTACTACATTAAAAATAGTGCCACAAGCAGACATCGCATTTGCTTTCGAGTGAATATACACTCTAGTAATGATGAGTTGCGGGAATTCACATGGGAGGTAGCAAGGTGGCAGCGACACAGATAAAAGTTCAACGTCTGGTGTGCAGATGCATTCCCTTACCATTACAGTCGTGCAGTATCTTTTGTTGACATAAAAACATACACCGCCGCCCTGAGATTTCCACGTTGTCTCGGTCCGTCGATCTAATTGAAACGGTGTTCCAAACCCATCGATGAACAGGTCAAAACCCTGGTCATTTTCTGTTAGCCATGTCTCAGTAAAGGCCAGCAAACAACAATCCTTAAAGTCTTTTTGGAACCGGATGTTACCTGCAAGCTCATCCAACTTATTCCTTAAGGACCAGACATTCTGATAATCACGAAGGGAAGCTGGGTGTGAGTAAGCTGCTGTTTCCTCAAGCATTGCCTAATGCCCCTTGCTTAGCTCGCTAAATTGTTAAAAACAGTGTTAAAAAATACTATTCATACTATTCTATAAGTAGGAATAGGGTATGTTATCTAATAGATGTTACACAGCCCCCTCCTATGCCATATTTCCTGTCCCTTCTCACTAAAGAATATCCTTTCGGAGCAAAGTCATGCTCGTTTCTTAACAATGACTCTTGAATAAAAATTATATCTGGTTTCCCTTTAGACTGACTGATTAATGTAACATGTAAACTCCAAACCATTGGCCAGTAAACTTTGAGCATTCCATAGTAAAAAATGAACATCCAGACTATTGTCCATTCCATAATTCCTGACTTTTTGAATCTCAGCAGTTAGGCCATCCCTAATCCTTTCCCATGTGAGATCTTTAACATTCAGAAATGTTTCTGCTGCTTTTACAATGATCTGATTTTTTTTTTCAGTTCTTTTCTCAGTTTGTGCTGTGCAATTTATGACTTCTGCTATGAACAAGTTTAACTTGCTCTCCTCTAGCACATCTTACCCTTTGCCCCTTTCTTAATACAATCTTTGTTGTATTAATTTCTTCATTTACACTGTCCCCTTCTTACCTTCATCAGCTTTCTCTTGAGTCCTTCTTTTTTCGCTCTCTTTTTGGATTTCTATTGCTTTTTGTCTGACCTCACACCCTCCCAATGCGACATTGTGTGCTCCATCACAATTACACCACCTCATCTCAGCATCTTCACATCTCCTATAATTGTGTTCTCCCCCACATCATTACAGAGAATTGTCTGAAAAAAGACAAAATATACAGTGAGCGGCAGTTGTGTGGGTGCAAATACCTTGTTGATGCCAGAGGTCAGAGGAGAATGGCCAGACTCAGCTGATAGAACACATTGAACCTTGAGGCGGATGGTCTATAGCAGCAGAAGACCACACAGAGTACCACTCCTGTAAGCTAAGAACAGAAAAATTAGGCTACAATTCACACAGGTACAACAAAATTGGAAGATTAAGCCAACAGAAGATTAAGTTGGCTGATCTGATGAGTCTCGATTTCTACTGCAACATTCGAATGGTAGGGTCAGAATTTGGTGTCAACAATAAGAAAGCATGGATCCATCCAGCCTTGTATCAACGGTTCAGGCTGATGGTGGTGGTGTAATGGTGTGAGGGATATTTTCTTGGTACACTTTGGGCCCATTAGTACCAACTGAGCATCGTATCAGTGCCACAGCCTACCTGAGTATTGTTGCTGACCATGTCCATCCCTTTATGACCACAGTGTACCCATCTTCTGATGGCTACTTCCAGCAGGATAACGAAAGTCCCTTTAAGGCAAGTCATTTCACTCACACCTTTGAAACTCACATCTTTGAAAAGCATCTTGGGCAGTATGCTCTGGCATTTTGTCTGAATGGGAAAACATCAGATTCTTCAAAACCATTTGCCAAGCTTACGATTATGATACAGATTTGGAATCACCAATAAACCTAAACAACAACCTTCTCATAGGTTTAATTTCTAAACATCTAAATTAAACTGGCACATTTTCAGGTTACCTGAGCTTAAGTGCATGCACTCTCGAAAGGAAAGAGATCACAACACCAACCTTATTTATGGCCGTCTTACACATTATCATCCTCTGGATAATGCTTTATCAGATCACATTGGTCTCTAATTCACAACTTTGTCCTAATGGCGAATTTCCTCCAGACATGAAAGTTACTCTTTGTTTACATGTCAGTGGCTGTTTGGGTAATTGCTGTCAAGTGATGTGCATTTGACAGGACAGACTGTATGTATCCCGCGTTCGTTTCAGATTACAAAACCAAAAAACTTTTGTTTTCAAGTGGACTCTCTTCATTGTGTATTCATAAAGCGAGTCATAAAGCGAGAATCATCTCAGACTGGTTTCTTACACATGACAATGAGTTCATTGTACTAAAATGGCCTCCAGTCACCAGATCTCAATCCAATTGAGCAGCTTTTGTACAGCTGACAAATCTGCAGCAACTGCAAGATGCTATCATGTCAATATGGACCAATATCTCTGAGGAATATTTCCATTACCTTGTTGAATCTATGCCATAAAGGATTAAGGCAGTTCTGAAGTCAAAATGTGGTCCAACCCGGTACTAGTAAGGTGTACCTAATAAAGTGGCTGGTGAGTGTATATGCCCATATCTTTGGCAGTTATCTCAGATATATTCCCATATCTTTAGCAGAAACTGTCGACTCTATATTCCTACTTAATCATCTGTAGTCATCTGACTTCTCCTGTTTTCCCTCTTTCGAATTTTTTCCTTATCTTCTGAAATCTTTAAAGGAACCCCAGAAATTACTCCACTAACTCCTAAACTTTCACCAATCATTATACTAATCACTACTTTTTGTTTTCACACCTTGTCAATGCTTAGTGCCTTTTTTGTTCATTGTTTCCACAAATTATCTTTCCAACAAACTTCAACTCATTTGTCTTTCTTTGTAGGTGGTGCAAAATGTTCAAATTCTTGCAAAATAAGTCGGCACACTAAACAGAGCTACGGAGGGAAAACAATCTAACAAGCAAATTTACAGTTTTGTGTTGACTGTCTCTTTAAAGGCCATTGTTGTATGTGCAGTTTACGAAGTGTGGCTCCTCTTTAAAACACCAGGGCTCCTTTGAAAACATGATTTTTTTTTTTATTTTGTGGGGTCTCAAAAAATATTGTCAGTGTGTTTTTTTTTGACATGCGTTTTTTATTTTGTATGCAGGTTTTGTGCAATGTGAAAATTGTGGATTATTAAGTGTAAAATTACATGATAGTGGTTTAAACCTAAACTTTAATAAAGATAATAGCCTTGGAGCATCGAGATGTGGGGGCACCGCTGAGTAAATTGCATGTCTACGCATACACTCAAAGCTTTTATCTATGCTTTTATGCCTTATATTTTGGATCCATCATAAAATCAATAGAATACAATTCAGTATACTTCAACCACTGAATCTTCAAAAGTGTTGTTTATTGACCCAATTTATTTTCTGTCTTTTAGTGACAGACGAAATGAACACGTTGCACTTATCTGGGTAAGTTTTTTATAGCTTTTACACACTCTATGCAATTGTTTGTAAATGTTATTAAAAATGAATAGAATTCCTAAATGGGGTGAGTTTACAAAACATCTTAGCTCCCAACTTGCAGATTAAGTATAAAATCTTAAAAATAATGGGCTTGTCAACCTTAAATTCCTAAGTTTTTAAGAACACCAAAATTTTTACTCTAAAAGTATTTCACATTGCTTTTTATCACTAGAGCTCCAAATCAGTCATAAAGAAGACTCCTAAGGGACTAAGACAAAACACAAACATCCCTAAAATGGTTGTTGCTGGCAGCATCCTCCCTTAGAAAGAAACCATTTTGAACAACATTTGACCAATGTTCAAATATATATTTTTAATTTATTTTAAAACACTGAAAAACTGTACTATAAACTATATAGGCCTTATGTTATATAAATACAAATTCTGCCATTTTTTTGTATTTTTCAAAATGTTTAAAAAATATTTTAATTAAAATAAATAAAAATAAAAATTATATTTTATAATTAAAATATATTTGTCTTCTAAGAAAATACATTAAGTATGAATAGCTCTATGTCTTTTTTAGTATTTTTTAGTAAATGTATAATTTGCCAGTCTCATCCAATAAGTATTAAGCTTTGTCGTCAGTCAGTCCTTTCCCATCGTGCATTTGATGAGCGCAGTCGGTGGAGAGCTACTGCGCCTGACTGCTCAATCTGATGCAGCTGGCTCGCTGTTGCAAGACACAACACATCAGCCCCAGGTAGCAAAATTCATGTGGCTCAAATCCGGCCCACACCAGACACTTATATCCGGCCCACATACCGCATGGAATGATGGCATTTGGGCGGCTCGCTCCTGTTTGCCAGATCTGGGCCACAATTAAGCCAAAGCAGTATCACATATCATCCAGAATTCAACCAAATGAACCAGAACTGACCCTATTCTGGCCCAGATCTTGCCCACACTTACATCCGGACGACATACTGAATGAAACGATGGCTCTAGGGTGGTCTGCTCCAGTTCGTGTTTTAGTTAAGACTTGAATTGAAAAAAATAAAAGACAGTTCAGTTATGGTAAAGATACACTCAGACCTCAAGAATCAGACCTTGTACCTCAACAATGGTAACACCTAAAAGTTTTCATGCTGCAATGCATGCTGGGTGTGGCAGAGTACAAAAAGCCCAGGATGCATTGCAGTATGAATACATTATATAGCTAATTGATGCTATAGTTTTCATTATTTGCTTTTGATACTGAGAGCTTTGATACCAGAGCTTACTATGCCAAATATTTGGCAAAGGTGGCCCGCATTTGTCTTAAAATAACTGGGCCACATTTGCATCTACACATGTGAGCCACTTTAGGTTTAAACCCAAATTACCTTTAAATGACTATGTCACATTTTTGCCAACTGTGGCCCACATTTGTCTTCCATCATTTGTGTCAAATTTACCATTTTCCACATGGGCTACATTAGGCTTACATTCAGGTTAGATTTTGCCATATGTGCCAAATCTTTGCCTTAAATGGCCCATATATGAATTAAAATCTTTGGCCCCCTTTTGCCATTGTATAGGTGGGCCAATTCAGGCTCACATTCATTTTGTCTGGGCTGAAGGAAGACCACCAGTGCCACATAGCTGCCTGAAGTGGCCCACATTCGTATGCTATCTGGGGCATGACATCTGATTTGCCTCCCTTCATAGTTAGTAATCCTGATGACATCAATATAGCGACAAAGTTAACCCTGCCCTTACTCTTAATTTAACCTTTATCCATCACTCCTAACTCAGCTACCTATATTTTCCCCCCTTTAAAGCTTATTTAATGAAATTTTAAATATTTTTTTCCTGTTATTTCATGTAATTTTTTGGGAGATTATTTGATACTTTACATGTATTTAAATTCCTTGATTTAATCACTAAATTTAATTTAACAATCTTTCTTATTGCTTTAATTGAATACAAATTAACTTGTTTTTTTATTATCTCACATTTGGGTGTCTTTGCTGGACTCTTGAGGAAAAAAAATAATTCTGATAGCCTCATACTTTTTATGAACCAAATGAACAAACAAATTTTGTAATGGTCAGAGCGGGGATTGAACTCTGGTCTGCGGTGTTGTTAGCAGTAGTTCTAACTGCATGAGCTAAGTCATGGCCCAAGAGCAGAGGAGGAACAAAGTTAGCCCACAATCTAGGAATTCCAAAAATAAAACAATCTTTACTTAAGAATAAAATTACAAAAAGGAGAGACAATATCTCTCTACAGCAAGGGTTGAAAAAGTACAACAAAAATAGGAGAGCCGAGCTTCCCAAAAATACATACAAAACAAAATAGACACGAGGGTCTCAGAACAACCAAATAAGAATTTAACAAGCAAATATCAGGAGAATAACTTAACTTGGAACACTGGACGAGGCAGCTAGAGGTAGGTTCAGGACTGAACACTGAGCAGGATACAAAGCAGTCTTATATAGAGCAGAGAACAGGTGGTGGTGATTAGGCTGGTTGTAGGGGAGTTTAAAGGAACAAAAGTCACTACTGCCATCTAATGTTGAGGAGTAGTACTGCGCCCCCTGGTGACTTGGAGGATGTGATAAAGTGCTGAGATATTACAGTAGCCCCTCCCCTAAGAACGTCTCCTGACGTTCCCTTGGTGCTCCCGCTGGGCCTGGTGGAACTCTTTGATGAGGGAAGGGTCCAAAATGTCTTTAGCTGAGACCCAGGTGCACTCCTCCGGACCAAATCCATCCCAGCCATAAACACCATTCAAAAGGAGACATATTAATGGAGGAGTGATGTAAAGTATTGTGAGCGAATTCTACCCAAACTAAATGAGAGGTCCAGCTGGAATGATTGTCTCCTGCCAGGCACCTTAGCGTCTTTTCTACTTCCTGGTTTACCCTTTCTGTCTGCCCATTAGACTGGAGGTGGTAGCCAGAGGAGAGGCTGATTGATGAGCCAACGAGTCGCCCAAATGCCTTCCAGAACCTGGATGAGAACTGGGGACCCCGATCAGAGACGATATCCTGGGGAAAGCCATGCATCTTAAAGACATTTCTCATTAGTAGTTCAGCTGTCTGGTTGGCAGTGGGAAGCTTGGGTAATGGTAACAGGTGACACATCTTAGAAAACCTGTCCACCACCACAAGGATTACCGTATTTCCTGTAATAAAATCAAGAGAAATATGGGACCAGGGGCGACTCGGGATGGATAGTGGGTGAAGGAGTCCCTGGGGTCGAGTTCGGGGTTCTTTGCTCTGGGCACAGGTGGGACAACTAGAAACAAACTCATGCATGTCTTTCCGCATCCTTGGCCACCAGAACTTGCTCAAAATCAATTTGTAGGTTCTGGTAATACCAGGGTGCGCAGAGGGGGAAGAGAAGTGTGCCCACTGTAAGACATCAGAACGCATAGAGTTAGGGACAAACAAGCTTCCAGATGGCCCATTACCTGGATCAGGGTGACATTGATGTGCCTTTCTGATTGAGGATTCCAGATCCCACAGTATTGGAGCCACAATCCTTGAGCCAGGTACGATGGGTTCGGGGCAGCATGGCTTCTCAGAAGGTTCAAACTGTCTCGAGAGAGCATCAGGCTTGATATTCTTGGACCCGGGACGGAAGGAAAGTGTGAATTTGAACCGGTTAAAGAACAGTGACCATCTAGCTTGTCTAGCGTTCAGTCTCTTGGCATTCTGTATATAAGTCAGGTTCTGGTAATCAGTCCAAATGAGGAAGGGGTGAGATGCTCCCTCAAGCCAGTGTCTCCACTTCTCCAACGCTAACTTAATAGCCAGTAGTTCTCTGTTTCCAATATCATAGTTAGCCTGAGTCGGCGTAAGTCTATGGGAATAGAAGGCACATGGGTGGAGTTTGTTGTCTGTTTTACTTCTCTGAGATAGGACTGCTCCAACCCCTATATCTGATGCGTCCACCTCCAGGATAAAAGGCAACTCAGGATCTGGTAAAGTTAGAATAGGTGCTGAGGTGAATCTTTGTTTGAGAGTGTTAAAGGCTGTACTGGCCTTATCGTTCCAGGTGAAAGGGGTATTCGCCTTCTTGGTCAGGGCAGTTAGTGGTTTGGCAATAGAACTGAAGTTCCTAATAAACCTCCTATAAAAATTAGCAAACCCTAGGAAGCGTTGCACCTCTTTGATAGAGGTAGGTTGCGGCCAATCCAGCACGGCCCTAGTCTTGCTGGGGTCCATCTGCAAGCTACCCTTAGAAACGATGAATTCTAGAAAGGAGACAGAGGAGACATGAAATTCTCTAGCTTCACGAATAGCCCATGTTTGAGAAGTTCTACCAACACCCTCCGAACGTGTTTCACATGTTCCTGGTGGTTATGAGAGAAGACGAAAATGTCGTCCAAATAGACAAAAACAAAGATGTTAAGCATCTCTCTAAATACATCATTAATAAATTATTGGAAGACCGCTGGGGCGTTGTCAAGTCCAAAGGACATAACTTGGTACTCATAGTGGCCAGTGGGAGTGTTAAACGCGGTCTTCCACTCATCCCCCTGCCTGATCCTGACGAGATGGTATGCATTAAAGAGATCCAGCTTGGTAAAGATGGAGGCACCTTGTAGGATCTCAAAGGCTGTTGTCATTAGGGAAGAGGGTAGCGATTCTTGATTGTAATGCTGTTGAGACCTCTATAGTCAATGCAGGGTCTAAGTGAGCCATCTTTTTTATCAACAAAGAAGAATCCTGCCCCGGCTGGTGACGTGGAGGGGTGGATAAAACCATTATCTAGGGACTCTTGTACATACTTCTCCATAGCAACTCTTTCAGGCCCAGAGAGGGAATACAACCTTCCACGGGGTGGGCAGGTTCCAGGTAAAAGATCGATGGGGCAATCATAGGGCCTGTGAGGGGGCAGTGAGGCTGCTTGAGTCTTACTGAAGACCTCAGCTAAGTCACAGTACTTAGTACAGTACAAGTCATTCATTCATTTTCTTTTCGGCTTAGTCCTTTTATTAATCCGGGGTCGCCACAGCGGATTGAACCGCCAACTTATCCAGCATTTGTTTTTACGCAGCGGATGCCCTTCCAGCCACAACCCATCTCTGGGAAACACATTCATACATTCTCATTCACACACGTACATTATGGACAATTTAGCTTACCCAATTCACCTGTACCGCATGTCTTTGGACTGTGGGGAAAACCGGAGCTACCGGAGGAACCCCACGCAACCACGGGGAGAACATGCAAACTCCACACAGAAATGCCAACTGGCCTAGCCGGGGATCGAACCAGCGACCTTCTTGCTGTGAGGCGAACGTGCTACTCACTACGCCACTGTGGCGCCCTGAGCAGGATACAAAGCAGTCTTATATAGAGCAGAGAACAGGTGGTGGTGATTAGGCTGGTTGTAGGGGAGTTTAAAGGAACAAAAGTCACTACTGCCATCTAATGTTGAGGAGTATTACTGCGCCCCCTGGTGGCTTGGAGGATGTGATAAAGTGCTGAGATATTACAAATTTTGCAGCAAATTTTCACATACTAGGTTTTAAACCTCTCCCATAACCAAATGTAGAAGCCAAAACTGCCTAATTTCAATATTTCCAATAGTTTATCACAAGTTCAGCATTTAATATTTTTATGATGTTTTTCATAATTGAATGATAAACCTATGTGGGTCAAATGTGTTACTATTTTAATGATCACGTGAACTTTATTTTCATTTGTTTATTTGTTTTAGCTTATTTCTGTGTGTATTCCCAATGCTAATGTGAAGGTTAAATGAAGTCTTTTACCCCTTATAACATTCTTTAGCAAGGAGGTTAAGCTTAGGGTTAAGTTTGCCTCAGCAGCTTTGCGAATAGGTTTTAAGAGAAAACGTTTACTGCTATTCAGGAGAACTCTCAATGGCTAAAATGTTTTGTGAATACGGGCCCAGATGTATTTTTGAAATATGTCTGAATATTTCAATGGTGTCCAAATATTTGTTTCCCTCTCAAATCTGCTTGCAGTGTTGCAGAATTTCAATCTATGGAGATCGTTATTGGGCCTCTAAATGAGGGATTTGTCTCCATCTATAACATCTGTAAGTTACTCTTGGAAGCAGAAGTTGATTCCACCACACGTATGTGCTCAAATTATGAGCAAATCAGGCAGCTAATTCAGCACGCTGAGCAGTGCCTGAAAAAATCAGATGCAATAATCAAAGAAAAACTACAGCGTTTGGATGAACATATGGAGAAACTTATTAAAGAGGAAAACAATGCTGAGCAACAGAAGAAGAAAAAGCATATGTTCATGAATGAACTACAGATTCAGAAAAAATCTGCTGAAGAATCTTTGAAGTATTCCAAAAACGCTTTGGAGCAGACTGAAAAAAGCCTAGAAAAGGCAAAAAATGTCTTGAGAGATCAAGAAGCCAGAAGAAAAACGGGTGAAGGTGTAGCAATTGCAGGGGCAGCACTGACTGTAATACCAATATTCGGCTGGATTGCAGGTGAGAAATCCTCTTTGATTTCCTTTTTCAAACTCTTTTGATCTACTATCCATTTTACCATCATTTTAATAGACATACACTGTTTTTCATGTTAACAGTGAAACACTGGCAGCTGCACTAAAAACTGATGTGTCGGCTTTAATTAACTTTTTTACGTCAGCAGGTTCCACATAACTGAGTTAGGTTACATTTAGGTAACAATGCTAATTTCAGTAAACTTAAGCTAATTACATAAAGTTAATGCAATATTAATTAGTCAATGTAACATTTTAAATTTATTGAATGCATTAAGTTATAGCAGGGTGACACGGTGGCACAGTGGGTAGCGCTGTCACCTCACAGCAAGAAGATCGCTGGTTCCTGCAGGGTCAGTTGGCATTTCTGTGTGGAGTTTGCATGTTCTCCCCATGTATGGGTGTTTCCCAGTGCTGGGTTGCGGCTGGAAGGGCATACACAGTGTAATACCAAATGCTGGATAAGTTGGCAGTTCATTCCGCTATGGCGACCCCTGATTAATAAAGAGACAAAGTTTAAAAGAAAACGAATGACTCAGTGAATGAAGCTATAGCAGTTAACCACACATAATTTCATTCACAAAAGAGAATTCTTAGTCTAATTATGACATCTTCGTTTTATATTCCTTTTAAACCAACACGATTCAATTACTTTCATTTGAATTATCTTATGGCGGTGTGTTGGCATAGTGGGTAGCGCTGTCGCCTCACAGCAAGAAGGTCGCTGGTTTGAGAATCGTCTGGGTCGATAAGTTGGTGGTTCATTCTGCTGTGGTGACCCCTGATTAACAAACTAAGCTGGAAAGAAAATGTATCAATGAATAAATGATCTTCTAAATATTACTTGAACATTGTTTATTGTTCTTTTATCAGTTCATCTAAATCTGTTCATTTGAACAAAGACATGTTTATGTTAATTATTTCGGTAGCACTTTAATTTGATGATCCATTTGAGCATCAGTAGACTGTCTGCTTAATATCTGTTGATACAGACATTTAACTGACTGTAACTTTGCAAGTATATGTCAACTTACACTAACCCTACCCCTAACCCCAACCCTAACTCCAACCTAACAGTCTACTTATAATCTGAAAATGAGAATTAGTTGCAATGTAACTTAAATTCAACAAACGGACCATCAAAATAAACTGTGACCATTATTTCACTTGTTGACAAGGCAAGAGAAAATCTGATCTCAGAACTGCCTTTGGCATACTCTTCTGCACATTTGTCATTTTAAAATGTAAAACCTAAAATAAAAATAAAAAACTCTTCTAAATCTCAGACAAGCGTAACCGAGTTAGGTTGAATTTAATTAACAATGAGTACGTTTACATGGACACCAATAATCCGATTTTAATACGATTAAGACAATACTCTGATTAAGAGTCTATCACGTAAACAACAATCTTTGCTTAACTTAATCCGACTTAAGTCATAATTGAACTAAACAGAAATTAAGACATAGGGTATGGCTATTTATTAATCCGGGGTCGCCACAGCGGAATGAACCATCAACTTATCTAGCACATGTTTTACACAGCGGATACCCTTCTAGCCGCAACCCAGCACTGGGAAATACCCATACATGCTTGCATTCACACACATACACTACAGCCAATTTAGCTTATTCAATTCACCTATAGTGATTGTCTTTGGACTGTCGGGGAAACTGGAGCACCAGGAGAAAACCCAAGTGAACATGGGAAACCCATGCAAACTCCACACAGAAATGCTAACTGACCCAGCCGGGCCTCGAACCAGCAACCTTCTTGCTGTGAGGCAATCGTGCTACCCACTGCACTACAGTGATGCCCAAGTATGGCTACTTTAGTTGCATTATTGAAGTGCAGTACAGACATGTAAACACTTTAATCAAACTGATGGATCACAGACACACATATCACGAAACACAAGGTTTTTGTCTCCGATTTGACGTGCAGTATCAAATTCCGTTGAAACAACACTCTTCCAGCAGTACTTCGTGCTTGTATTCAATACCCTGAGTTTGTCACGGGGCGGGCATGCATAGAATGTCCCTGAATAAAAGTGAAAGAGCCGAACTGCAGTTATAGTCGAAAAATTTAAAATTAAACACCGAAATTACATGAAACTCCGGAGGAAATGTTGATAGGTGACACAATGACGTTAATCGAATTATGTGCTATAACATGTAAAACAAGATCATGAAAGGAACACTCAAAAAGCAACTCATGTAAACACCTTAATCATATTATTGTCTTATTCAGATTAAGGCAAATTTGATTGATGTCCATGCAAACATAGTCTTGGAAACATTATTGGTTTTCTTTTAAAGGGCACCTATGATGAAAATAATTTTTTGTAGGCTGTTTGGACAGAACTGTGTAGGTATAGTGTGTCCACAGTGATATTGGAGTGATATAAACATAATATTTTTTTTAATTTGTAAGGCATTTTCCCCTCGTTGTCAGATGGCATCTTGTGCCGTTTAAATGAAGCCTCGTCATCACTAAAGTCAATATTTTCTCTTTCATTCAAACATACTGGGCCAGACGGAATCTGCGGAAATTTTTTGCAATTTCTGCGGAGTCTTTTGTTAAAAATCTGCGGATTTATGCGGAATGATTTTAGGATTATCATAACTAAAAATTTAATATATGAAATAAAAAGTAATAACTTTCTAACCTATATTTAATGTTTACAATGTGAATCCAATTATAACCACTTTATTTAATAAACAAAGCAAGTCTCTCGTATAAAATCACTTGTAAAAGACAGAAAATAGTACTTTACAAACTGTGTTGTAAATAAACCATATGAATATTTTCATAATAATCAATATTTTTACTAGAATTAATTTGAAAACTGAATAAATATACATTTACACACATTTACACAAGTAAATAAACAGAATCAATGATAGGCTCAAAATCTGCGGAAATCTGCGGAATTCTGCGCGCGCAGATTCCGTGTGGCCCTATGTATAACCAACCCAAACAAATGTAATTCACCAAAATGTTTGACACACACACAGCCTGTACTGTCCCACTAACAAATTGATTGAATATGTGTCAAAAAGTGGAAATAAATTGGTGTTTTGAAATGACAGAAAAACATACTAAAGTATTTACATGGTAAATGCTACACAACACAAACTTACTAAATGAAACATAAACTGCTCCTGATTAGAATCAACACGGAATCAGTCAGTAGAGTATCAGTAACACCCTTTTATTTGTCATTTTTGTAAATTGCATGACTTGCATACCTGTTAAGTTTCTTGCCAGTAATCGGGTTTGCTCTATAATGCAGGGAAGTATTACCAATATGTATTTAACCAATAATTGTGTGCCTGATGTCATTTCTTCCTTTCCCCTAGGTTTAATAATGGTACCTGTTGGTGTAAATGAAATTAATATAGCTTCAAGCGCTATCAGGGATGCTGAAGAGGAACTCAAAGAAAATGAGGCCAGTGTGGAGAACAACCGGAGAAAAGTCTCTGATTATCAGTCCAAGATCTCTAAAACAGAGAGTGAGATTCAAGAAACTAATAAGTTGCTGAGTAAAATTCAGAATGAGATTGAAGAGGTGAAGCAGCATCTGGCCTTCACAGCTGATTTTCAGGAGATGGTGAGAAAAGCTGTGAATCTTCTGAGTGTTGTCAGTGGAAGAGTCACTGCTCTGGAGAGGCAAACCCGACGCTTCGTCCTCTGGGAGCCTGTGATAAAGGTGATGGAAGATGTGATGAAGGCAATCCCAAATGTTGCAGAGAATCGTCTCCTTTATAGTCACGGTGTGGCAGACCTCATGATTACTTTGAGGGAGAATGTTGGAGAACTGCTGGCTTTGTGCTCCTCACCCACACATTCTGAATGTAATAACTATTACTGAATGCAAATGACAAAAATACAAGGGGGCAATAAACAAACATATATTTAAAATGTATATTTTACAAATCCATGACATAATAACAAACACCCCCACAGTATTGAATATGCTGAATATTAAATATCGAACTGCTGTTTTATGGATTTTATTTAGAAAAAGCATGCCACCAAATGAAATGTTTCATTTTTAATTATGTTTTCTGTAGTATACAGTTACATAAAAGGTGGCTGAACTTTATTGTAAAATAAAAAGTTTACAAGTGGCTAAGGTTGCTTTTAGATTTTCTTTTAAAACGCTTTTCATTCCTGTTTTTTTTGCAATTAGTGATAATCATGTTTGCATCGTTATTGGAGATGTAATTATAATTTCAAAAATCATCCTAATAAAAAAAATCATCCACTCATCATATTTACTATTGGATAAAGGTTTTGTTTTTTACCCACGTTGTAAGTTAGGTATTCCTGACAAGCATTCTACTTGTGAATGTACAAAATAGTTGATATAGTAAAAATGTGGGTGCAGATAACAGCGGTATTTAAAAGATTTTATTTAAATGTTTATTATAACAAATGTTCTGGTCCCACTTTATTTTGATGATCTGTTTGTTGAAGTTACATTGCAACTAATTCTCATTAGATTATAAGTTAGGTTTGGGTTAGAGTTGGTGTTAGGGGTAGTAGGGTTAGTGTAAGTTGACATGTACTTGCAAAGTTTCTTATAGTCAGTATCAACAAATAATAAGCATACAGTCTACTAATACTCAAATGGACCATTGAAATAAAGTGTTACCAATTTTCTTGATTGGTTGTAGGAGTATAACATTCTGTAAAGTAAATTGCTTCCAACAATAAAGGTGACCAGCAGATGGAGACATTACTGTCTTTACAGAGAACAGTTCATTTTGTAAAACCAAGATCGAGGGAAAAACTTGAACGTAATAGTTTACAGGTTTGTCGTTGCTGTTTAAAGCAAGGTATAGTGAAAAGTAGTGGCATCTTCAACAATTCCAATAAATACATTTAAAATAGCAAATGACACAGTAAAGTATGTTTATTACTACAAGATATTACTTGGCACATTAAATTCACACATTAAAAACACAATGCAGGTATTTGTACATTCATGAGCTTTTATATGCCTTTCTTTATGTCTTTTACTCTTAACTGTTATATTTTTATTCCTTCCAGATATCTGGCATTTCTAAAAATGTAATGCATTACAGATTTTCTTATTTGCCTTGTATGTTTCTGGAATCATCCTTAACATTGGCAAACCAGAAGCACATTTGTATATATATTATGTTTAGCATATCCAAATCAACATAAAACCTAACACTTTTCAATATGTGGCATATGATAATCATACATTTTTATGTACACTAAAAAATCTGTAATTTTACGGTTTATTAATACAGAAATTTACCGTAAAATAACGGATATTAAATTACAGAAAATTAGATTTAAGGAAATTTCTGTAATTTAATATCCGTTAATTTACTGTATATTTCTGTAATTTAACAGCTGTTAATTTACGTTTTTTTTCCGGCACCCCAGCTGCCAGAAATAGACCGTAAAATTACAGATTCAAAAGAAGAAGAAAAACATGACAAGTAATTTTTAAGCAGGAAATAACTGTTTATATTAGCTGTATAAAAACCCCTAAACTTAATCGATGACAGGAATGTACCAAAGCTTATTATGTACCAAAGTTTGTTCAAAATAATTAGAAATGACTTTTATGACGTGCACTAGGTGGTTTTGAGAAGTTACTTTTTCATTTGAGATCTTACAAAAGAGTATGACTGTCAAAACAGAACAATAAAAACATTCTAACAACATCAAACTACAAAGCTGAATTTGAATAAACATGAATTTATAAATTGGTCAAATTACTCAGACATTACATCATTTAAAAGCCATTAAACATCATATTTATACATTACATAATATACATATCCAAATACAGTGTTAATGATTTTTTGTAAATTAAACAGTATTTAACTGTAATACGAAATGTATTTTACTGTAGGACAGTTATGCAGTATATTACGGTATTTTAAGTTGCATTATATTTTACAGTAAAGATATACAATACTGAAAATACATATATAGCCAGATAAATGGTGCTGTAGATGTAAATACAGTATTCTTGCTGTACAGTGGTCCCTCGTTAACCGTGGGAGTTACGTTCTAAAAATAGCCTGCAATAGGTGAAATCCGCGAAGTGGTCAGCTTTATTTTTTACAATTATCATAAATGTTTTAAGGCTGTAAAACCCCTCACTACACTCTTTATACACTTTTCTCAGATTAACATTAACATTTTTAAATTTTTTCTCTCGTTTAAACACTAGCGTGACTTCTACCTTCCTTTAGCATGTCCAGAAGTCCAACATTTTGTGCGATGGCTAGCATTTTCCTTTGCCTATTGGGTGCTACGGTTGGTGCCTTTGACAGTTCAGAATGATTCGTCAACATTATGGGGTTTGTTGGAAACATACAGTACAGAAAACTTGTAAACACAGTACAGCACATTGAGTCACACTGCTAGTGATCAAAGATTTATGTCAATTTAGCAAGCTGAACACATTCTGTACTATACAGGTGACAAAGCACGGAAGAGATTGATTGACAGGGATTTACAGCCAATCAGGATGCAGAATACGATGCGTGAATCAGGTCGAAGAGTAATTCGCTGTAAAAAAATGCAAATTTGATTTACAGTACATTACTGTAGATTCTACAGGAAATTGTTAACAGTGTACCTAATCTTTTTCCTAGTTTCATAAGTTTCATAGGTCCACTGATTTTAAGAAAACACATGGCTGAAGAATGAAATGTGTCCCCCTGTGTTTTCTGAAAGCACTCAGGAAATAGCGAAATAGTTCTTGGAGCGCCAAGTCTAGTTCATTTTCTGTCAGGCAGAGTGTAATGGAGAAAAGGAAGCAAAAGAGACTGATGTATTCAACATTCAAAAATATCACAACATAGGTATTCATTAAGCTACTCCTTCACACAGTGACTCTTTTTAAAATAACTTCTGCATAATCATTCACCAGCACTAGGTTGGCTTCTGCCCTTTCTCTTCTGGCTGCCATTCTTCTCTGTTTCATTAAGAAACGAAGGAAAAAGATCACAATTACCAAACTGAAGCTGGTGAGAAGCAGCACCAACCCAAGTGCCAGAAGGTGTGACAGACCACTGTTCACGTGCATCGAATTGTCCCACAAACCCACCGACACAACACTCAGTCCGACCAGTGTTCCCCAAAGCCCAAAAGCCAACATGCAGGAACTGCAGGACAGCTCTGCTCCCCCTGTCACCACTGTAACACCGGCCACAGACACCAGCCCATTGGGTAATGTTACGGTTTGTGATTTTGGATCATATTTCACGCTTTGGGTTGGTTTTGAATCCATGAGTTCCTCCATTGTTAATGAATGGAAATGTTGATCTTTTTGAAGTTGCCTTACTCCTCTGTTGATGTGTTTTTCCTCCAGTCCTTCACATTTACAAAATCGATTTTCTAAACCAAATCAAAACCAAAAGATTGTAAAAAGCAGTTTTCCTGTCGTGGATCTTCTGTAATTGATCTTCTTATGTCTACTCATATGGGTTGTGCATTTCAACACCTTCTGTGAACACAAAACTTCAAGTCACATGACATCAGCATATTATGAAAAAAAAAACTGCTATTTTGATTATTTAAAAAAATTAAGTTATGATATAAGTAAGGTATGATGTACATCCAGCCAGTTGTTTTTGCAAAATGAAACCCTTTCAAGCCCGGCTATCATATACTGAAAGGCTTTTCCTGCTCATTACTTTAAATACTTTAGGCTGACACAGAATCTGCAGATTTCCACAGATTATTTTTAGCCCATTGTGTCTTAATTTACTTATTTATTTGCTAAATGTGTGAATGTAAACATCTATTCAGTTTTTCTATTCATTTCAGTAATATTTTTTTCTACAGTTTTTAATGTAACATTTTCTGTCTTTTAGTAGAAATAATAAACGAAAGACTTGCTTTGTTTAACAAACAAGTGTATTTAATTGGATTTGGATTGTAAACCTTAAATAAAAGTTAAAACGTCAGTCATTTTATTTCATTTTATAAGTTAAAGTTATTATATTACCAAAGTCATTCCACTTAAATTTGCAGATGTTTTAACAACATTTTGCACAGAAATAGCAAAAATGTCAGCAGATTCTGTCTGGTCTTATTACTCAACAAAAAAGTAGACACAATATTTCTAGTTATAGTTATTAATATGATATTTTCTAGCTCTTTAATTAAACGTAAAGCTTGCAGTAAGACAAAACAGCAGGATGTAGCCTCAGAATTATCTAAAAAATTTGACCTATTTTAATAGAAAAGTTGGAACTGTGAAAAATACACTGTGAGCTGAAAAGATCAGCATATTAACCACAGAAACTGCCGCTGTCATGATAACAAAAATGACGATTAAAAAAAGAACACTATTACTAATATCTATTCCTGTGCAGCTTTCTGTAATATCTATTTTCTATAGTGCAGACTATACAAATGTAAATAATAATAATATATTAGATTTATAATATTATATTATAATAATAATTATATTATAAATATAATAATCAATATTAGCTTTTAGTGAGCTTTCTACCATGCAATTAAGACTCTCTAAAAGAGTCTTGAGAGATATAAACACAAATTCTCAGAATGGTTAAATGTAATCTCAAGATTAGCTGGTAGGTCATATAAATTGCTAGCTAAAACTCAGACGTTTCCCCCATTATTTAGTAATTTAAAGTTTCAGTTCAGTTTTTAGAACTGAATTGTGAGAATCTCAGAATTATTCTAATCATTATTGTTTATGCCATTGAATTAAAAAAAGAAATCTTTCTGTCTTTTTCATAAACTCCATAAACAACTGAAACAGAAATAAGAATAATTGCCAGACAATTTTAACTTTGAGCTAAAATGTTGCAGTTATTATCATTTTATTTTGTTCTGTGTCTAAAACAGGATCCTGATAATTAATAGTAATTAATAGCAATCAATTAAAATATTTATTTAGTATAAATTTATTATAAATTTCTCACCTTTTTTCTTTGCTTGTAAAGGCTTGCACCAATAGTTCTGTATTCCAAAACATTCTGAAAATCATTTGTTTGACTGATTATTCTAAAGTACTGTTAATCCAGTATGTTTAAAATGTTCTCCAAAATGTTCTCTCAGTCTCAGACATGCTGAATGCCAGTGCAATGCTCTACAACAGTTTATATAGCGTTTCACTACTTGCAGACCAGCCTATACCCACCACAGAGCCGGCAGACTGTTGTTTTTATTTTCCTTATCATTTGTTTGTTTCCATTGCCCTTTGTGTCCCAAAGGAAAGCGATGTCTGTCATTAGACATCATTATGACCCATTAACTTGTATTTATCTAAGACTCCCTCCCTTCCTCTGCTCCCACCCTCACTGCCTTTGCTCAAGAACCCACTGGCTTTTTAAAAGAGGTATTGTTTTCAAACCAGAAAGTTTGCTTTTCCCTTTGAAAGCGATTTCCCCTTTGGTCTCCCCTGCCCTTTTTGACATTTCAATCGCTATCCTGTCTACATGCCTCGTTCTCATGAGTGAGAAATGGTTATTGTGCTAAATCACCACTGTCGTTTATCGTAATCAATTCCAAGCTCAAGAAATGTCTGCTGTCAGCTGTGCCGTTGAGTCTTGTCGGTATTCAAGTGGTAAATGTCTTCATCGGTAGCTATTTTTATATCCAAACATGCAAATCAAACTTGCAAAACAGTTTGCACATAAAGTAACATTTTGTCAAGTGTCAAAAAGAACAAAATCGTCACTTCCTGATAAATTGGCGCCAAGTAACAAAAAGGAAAATGGAATTTACTTTGGTTAGAGAAGTCACTGTGGGCCTTTTTTCTTTTATAATACATTTACATATAATACTTGCACTTCAGAAGATGAAGACAAAACATAAGGAACGCACTGTGGCTTTTGGAGGTGTGAGACAATCTTTGAGAGTGAAGCAACTCATCAAAAGTTCTGGAAGACTATAATACCGAACCACTTTGAAGATGGACTTTAGTTAAGGGATTTCAGAATGACCAAAACAATATTAAAGATGTTTTACAATGTGGCCGATCTGCTGGTTTGTCCATTAATTCTGTCCCATAACTACCAATTTTGTTATTACGTTGTGAAACAACATGACTTTTGATACGCATACTGGATTCTATTTGGTAAATATGTTTCTCTTTGGATAGAAGCCACATGTTTTCTATGCGCATTTTCAAAATGTACGCATACCTTGCCATTTCCATGAAGTGTTTTTATGTGATTGTCACATAAGAATACACAATAGCAAAAAAGTTGACAACTTAAGCAACTTTAAATGTTAAGGCAACAAACTTCAGGACATTTTTGAGTTTACTTAAATCGAGTCAAGTGAAGTAATTTGGTTGAAAGTTGAAAAAATGTCCTCAAGGTGTTGCCTTAACATTTTAAGTTGAGTCCATTTTTTTTTTACCGTGTCAGTGAATAGAAACATGTTCAATGATATCCATCTCCACGAGTGTTTTTGATGTGTTTGATGGTGTTATTTGCAATTTGATCAGATTCACTCTACTGACACAAAACCACACTCAGCCAGCACAACAACAACTACCTTAAATCTCTACACCAGTCCCGGCAATCCTTCTACACCACCACGTCCCACAATTTGCTGTCAAGTTGGGCGCAGTGTAATTCGCTCTGACAAGTAATCCAATAAAAGTGCTCTTGAAACCCTTGGAATAGCGCAGAGAAAATCCCTGTGCTAAAAGAGAGAAGAGTGAGGTGTGTCTGGTGTTTCCAAGGGAGGTAAATAAATCCTGAGAGATTAAAGCAGGGCAGACCTGTATCATGAGAGTGTTTTGGAAAGATACAGCTTAAGATCTAAATGTATGTGTGATCTGATGAGGGAGAATTTATAGGGACAGAAGAAAAAAAACAGACTATTTTTTTAAATGTGTTGATTTAAGTCAAATTTTAGTAATTATTTTTGGTAGATTAGTAGATATTTTAGAATGGACACGATTTTAAATTTACTCTTTGCATTTTTATATGTATTTCACCAGCAAGGACCACACTTTTTTCATTCATTCATTCATTTTCTTTTCGGCTTAGTCCCTTTATTAATGCGGGGTCGCCACAGCGGATTGAACCGCAAACTTATCCAGCATTTGTTTTACGCAGCGGATGCCCTTCCAGCCACAACCCATCTCTGGGAAACACACTTTTTTGGGTTTTTTTCTTTTTTTGTATAGATGTAGGGATGAAAGGGTAGAGAAGGAGGGATAATAAGGGGAAAGTGAAGGCAGGATGAAGAAGAATGGGCAAAAGCAAATAAGGGATGGAACTGTATGTTGATTTGAGAACCCTACACTCTCAGAAATAAAGGTACAGGAGCTGTCACTGGGGCAGTACATTTTTAAAAGATACATATCTGTACCCAAATAGTCCAAAGTGGTACCTAAAAGGTGCATATTAGTACCCAAATGTACCTAAAAAGTACCTTTGAGGTACCATTATGGACCCTTTAGGTACAAATGTGTACCTTTTGAAAGGGTACTACCCCAGTTACAGCTCCTGTACCTTTATTTTTGAGAGTGTATGATGATTGCTCAAAGAGACTCACGACAGGGTATCATCTCTGCAGAGTGATTAGGACCCTCCAATTTAACCTAGGAGGAAAGAGAACCCAGCAGGCAGACGACATCAACCCCAATTGCATTGTACTCCAACGTTGTGGGGACGTTTGTTTGGTAATGAAAATGAGGTCAGTGTCCAACATCCAACCTAAAATCAACCAAATATCAATATCTACCGATGACAAAGGTTGGCATTGTGTGAACATTACCACTATAACGTCTATCAAATGTTGGATTTTGGATGCCATACCTGATGAATAAATGTGAGTATTTGATGTCAGTATGACGTTGGTTTAAGATGTGGGCTCGACACTCGACTTTGGACTTTGATCACTTTCCAACACAACCTTAAATCATCCAAATATCGTCTTTTAACGTCGTTATTGGATGTCAAAATAACCTTGTCCTTAGACGTTGGGTAGACATTGAATTTTGGTCACCTGACATCACAGCCTAAATCTAACATTGTTGCCTGCTGGGAAGGGTTATAAGGATGGCTAATGGAAAACAAAGAAATGAATGGAAGGGGTAGGTTTGAGAGAATGAGATGAACAAGAGGGTTGACCTGCCTTAAATAAGTTTAGGTAGTCTGTGATTGGATGAGATGGCAGAGTATGACAGGGTCTTGCTTCTGAACAACAGTTAATTTGTTAACTGCATATAGTAGTGCTTGTTATAAACAATATGTGCACTTCATTATTTTCTAAAAATGTATTGGTCTCAGAATCTTTAAGCAAATGCCATAACAGTCCCTCCCCATCAAACTGACTTTCTTCACTTTTGGTCACATGGAAATTATTTAGGGTGGGCTTATCAGTACGTGTATTTGTGGGAGGCAGTGGTTTGAATGAATATGACAGGATTCGGTATGTAAAATCTTGCTCCTCATTCTCATCATCATCGGTGTCATAATCACCAGCGATCTAGCCCTTGTATATCACTGGAAACAGTCACTATCGTCCGAACTACAATTGTGCCACTGAACTGCACTACATTTCCCATCAGGTACCTCACTCACTCACCAGTTCCACATCACCCTGGTCACATACACAGAGCTGGAAGCTCATCATGGACTGATATCCAGGACTATTTATATGGCACACTTGCACAGACACAGGGGTGAGTCTTGTTTGCCTGTAACATTACAAATCGTTATCCTCGTCCTTGTCTTGCTTTTTGTTTATGCTGACTGCCATCTGTACCGTCCTCTTCGGCTGTGACCAAGACTACTCTCTGGATTACCCTCATGCTAATGTTTGCTCCTATTTGACCATTGTCTGCCTGACTAAGCTTTCAGTAAACTGTATGTGGATCCTGAACTTCGTTGTACCCTGACTGCAATGTTACAAAGGCATTTGAAACACCCAGACGATCCAGATGGCCATCTTTTTTAACAATCTAACCAGTCCTCAAAGGACAAGATCAAGCACCGCCCCACATTTTTTGCTAATTTCCAAAATTATTTCAATCAGATAGGGATAAATAGACAAACTTAATTTCCGTTTCATACCAACTAAAGGTACGAATTCAGAAACACTTGTTATTAGATACATTAGTGTCTGTTAAGTAAACTGCAGCCAGATATCTATTATTGGCTGCATGTGTAATGTATACAAGGGACCAAAAGTGATTCAGTGCCTCCAAATATCCCAGCAAAAATAAAACAAAAAAATTTATTCTATTCATTAGTAAGTTGGCAGCAATGATTAATATCCGTTATCTATATTGCTGGATTCAGAAGCCATTTACAATGTTGAGAGCAACATTTAGATGAATTTGTAAATACAGTATGTGCAGCACTTCCTTTAAGAAAACAATAAACACAGAATATAAAAGACTGAGCTGTGGAAAAAAGCAGTTAAAAAGAGAGTTCACCCAAAAATGAAAATGCTGTCATTAGTTACCCACCCTCATTGATCCGAACCAGTAAGACCTTTTCAGAACAGCCTGATTTCAAGAGTTGCTAAGTCATAAAATTTTATAAGATTTAATTTGTATCAAAAAGTATGATTTTTAAAAATAGACAAGCCCCAAAGGCCACCCCTAAACCTACCCCTCATTGGAGGATGAGCAAATTGTATTAAAATGTATGAACAAGATTGTACAAATGAATACGATCCAGCCAATAACTAAAAAGGTTACGAACTGCCATGAGATTGTGTTGTCACAAATAAATCTAAGAGCTCTTGGACCTTCCATAGATAGTTAGGTTTCTTACATTTTCAATTCCAAAAAGATATCAAGAACAGCCTATTTACCCACCGTTTCAAGCAGGGAAAGTCATGCCAGCAGCAGGACACACAAATGCTCTTGTGAATACACAATCTATGCTGAAGAGAAGAAACTGTTAAATAAAGTTTATTTTTTTTGCTCAAAATATTCTCTTAGCTTCATAAAATTACAACTGAACACATTGAATTGTTCACTGTTGGACTGTTTTGCTGATGCTTTTGGTACCTTTCTGGATTTTGAAATCTGCAGACTCTTGCTGTTTTCGCATTTCATCTAAAAACATCTTTGTGTGTGTGTTTACTGCTGCGTGTGTGTTCACTCGCATGGCAAAAATGCAGAGCACAAAATCTGAGTATGGGTCACCATACATGTCACAACTTTCACTTTCACATTCACATTCAGCTTCTGAAGGCCATTTTAATGGATTTATTTATTTTTAACAAGTTAAGATACACAGTGCTATTTTTGTAAATATAACTAATAAATGTTTTGGCAAATCAGTGGGTAATTCAGATGACTTTGTAAAGTCAACTAAATGTTTGACACTAATCACCACAATGATGACTTATGGTCACTCTTTAACAACGTTTGTATGCATACCTGAAAAATTCATTTCCTTTAAACAATTTTCCTTCAGCTTATAGTCTCTGATTTATCAGATGTTGATAAAGTTGAATGAACCGCCAACTATTCCAGCACAAGTTTTACGCAGCGGAAATGCAGTACTGGGAAACACCCACAAACACTCACACAGACCCATACACTACGGCCAATTAAGTTATAGTGCGTGTCTTTGGACTGTGGGGGAAACGGAAGCACCCAGAGGAAACCCAAGCAAACACAGAGAGAACATATAAACTCCACACAGAAATGCCAACTGACCCAGCTGAGACTCGAACCACTGACCTTCTTGCTGTGATGCGACAGTGCCTAAAAAATGTATCAAAACCAAAATTATTTATAACAAGTGAACCTTAAGATGTTTTTGGAGTCGTTTATGCCTCCTCTGGTGTGATATAATTGATTTTCAGTTGATCTAAGGCTGTGTCTGTGAGTCAGTTGTTGTTGTGCTAAGGAAAAGGTGTGTGTTTGGCTAAAGAAAGCCTGGAGTAGATCTCAGATAAACATGCAGCTAAAGCGCTGCCAGCATTTATTTAGATTGACCCGACTGAAGGGAGGCTGTATTTGTCACAGGTTCAACAATCTAATGATATTTACAAGCGAACTTAAGCACAGCCTCTAGAACAGCATTAGCCAATGGGCCAAACATGACCTGATGATTTCATGTGCAGTTCTCTTACAGCCTACTTGTGCCATATGAATACAATTACATTGAAGGAAAAATGCCCAGCCAGAAACTGACAGATAACAGATAGAGTTTATCTATTGATTGATTTCTAAACAAATTAGACACTTCTGACAATAGTTTAAATAATTTTTCTTGTAAGATTAGACTGGTATTTTTTTGGCAGATTTCTTTTCAGTGTACGAGCACCATTCAATCATCAAGAAGGAGAAAATACTGTTGTTTAAGTTTAACTGAAAAAGATGCATAATACAGTCCATTAGTAAACATAATAAAAGACAAATGGTAACTACATGTAACCGAAACACCAATTAAAAACAGCCAAAAGGTGTCTCAAATTAACATCAATAAACTTGATGACATGAGTACATATTGTTGTTAGATTTACACCCAGTGAAAGTATGAATTGAACAGAATTGATTCATTCTAAAGACAAATAAACCAGATTTTTTTCCAGACATAAATAGAAGCTATAGCTAGCGCTGCTATTGTTTTATTATTATTATTATTATTATTTATTTTATTTTACTTTACTTTATTTTTTGTAAAAAAAAAAAAAAAAGGGTGTGCATGACGAGCTTAAGGAAAACATGTCTTTATAATTTAAGGTCTTGTTATGAACATTACAAAAGGTCATTTTAATTGTCTAGTGATGCCCTTTGTGTTGAAAAGCTCTGAAGTCCTTAAGAGGACTAAGGCTATCAGATGAGGAAAGGAATGTATGTTTAGGGCTTATTGTTATTGACTTTACTACTGCTTTTCCTGCTGAAATAATTTGTATTCTTCCCCAATAATTATTTACCATATTTGCTAATTTGTTTCTATACTTTTTGTTTTTTGGTTCTACATTTAACTAGTAATGGGTCTAAATATGTGAAAAACTAAATATGTGAGCCACAAAGATACTAAGTTATTTAAGCCATTTCATTGTTACTACAAATATTTGGTATGTGACTAAAGCTGAAAATTATATCACTATTGATATCATTCATAAACACACTGATGTTGGAAAAATCCATTTGTAAAAAACCCAAAACCATACTGATTTGTGTCATACTTTCCTAATGATGAGATTTAACAAAACCTAAAATGTTATGTATTGTTAGTCAGCTATCCATTTAGTTACATAGATATTGAAATCTGACACATGAAAATATATCATACATACAGTCAAGCCTGAATGAGTCATTCCACAGATTACACATCTGTAATTCCAATGTGCATATATATAGGGGTTGGACGATGAATTTGAAATGCCTGGTTTTAGACCACAATAATTCACTAGTATGGTGTAGAGTCCTTGGCCTCTTTTTGTGGCCAATACAGCATCAATTCGTCTTAGGAATGACAGATGTCTTGCACAGTGGCCAGAAGGATTTTGAACCATTCTTCTTGCAGAATTTGTGCAAAACGTGATGCTGGTGGAGGAAAATGTTTCCTGACTCTCTGCTCCAAAACACCCCAAAGTGGCTCAATAATATTTAGTCTGATGACTGTGCAGGCCATGGGACTTCATCAACTTCACTGTCATGTTCATGAACTGTCACCAGTCTTGCTGTGTGTATTGGTGCTTTATCATCCTAAAACATGGCAGCACCTTCAGGATTACAATGTTTGAACCATTGGGTGCACATGGTCATTCAGAATGGTTTTGTAGTCCTTGGCAGTGATAGGTCCATCTAAGTATGCACTCTAGGGATGCAACAGTGGTATGCTTCTTTGGGTCTTCTCCACACCATAAATATGTGGGAAAGACAATGAAGGTGGACTCATCAGAGAACAATAGATGTTTCACATTGTGCACAGCCCAAGCTGCTGCACAGCAAATTGTGAGGTGTAGAATTTCTGGTGTGAGCCCCTGTAGTGTTATAGTGTTAAAATCCAAGTGTTCATTTACTGTTTTTAACACTGATGTGGGGGTAAATTGTGATGTTTAACTGTGCATTTCTGGTGTTGTCTTTCCATACTTCTCATCGGTGTTAATTGTTTGAGAGATGACATTCCTGTGTTTAGTAAAATTACTGATATAATTGTATTTGACAATCAGTATTCTTTGCTGACTTGTGAATTTAAAACTGTACACAGCAAATTTGCCTGTGTACATTTTACACCACAGGTGTTGAATGTAACATTTTTCTGGTGTCCAGGTTACACTTTCAAAAGTGTTGAATATATACACCTCTGCAGTGTAAAATATATACATTTTTGAAAGTGTAACCTGGACACTTGGCTGGTGGGACTCATATAGGCCCCGTTTACACTAGTGCATTTTAGTTTTAAAACAGCGTTTTAGCATGAAAACGATCTGCGTCCACACTAGCGTTTCACCCCAGACTACTCCACCAGAAACGTATGTCACGTGACCGCTCACACACTCTGGGCATGCGTGTTCAAGTATAAATAGGAAGAATGTGTCACGCTTGGCATTTGGTTATTGTTAGTCAACAAACGCTGGTTGAACGATGAACGCGATGGCAAAGAAAGCAAGAGAGGTCTTTTTGTGGACAGACGACAAGGTTGAGTTGTTACAGTAACAAATTAATATAAAACATCTATGGCTATCGAAAATACAGTGTTTACAGTGAAGGCTGGTCTGCTGTCTTCCGGTGGCGTTATAGTCATGTGCGCTTGATGAACAAGGGAAGGATACGCAATGACCCAAAAGCCCCAATCACGTAGCCAATCTCAGCAGCCACGCCTCCATTTTCAAATGTCTCCGTTTTCCCCCATCCTCACTGAGATGGAGCAGCAGCGTTTTAGAATGAAAACGCCCTCTCCAGCGTTTCCAAAACGCTCAGTTTTCGTGGCTCGAAAAGTCCGGCGCAGTGTGGACAGATGGCATAACCGTAGCAAAACTTATGCGTTTTAAAACGAAAACGCACTAGTGTAAACGAGGCCATAGACACCAGACAAGTGTTAAATTCAACACCTGTGGTGTAAAATGTACACTGGCAAATTTGCTGTGTGCACAATTAAAACTGATGAATTAAACTAGTTGAAAAATTAGTCAAAGATAACACAAGTAAACACATCATGCAGTTTTAAATGATTATTAATAAAAGAAAACAAAGCCAAAACTACATAGCCCTGTGTGGCCCAGAGTGTCACATATGTAATTTGCATGTATTGCCATATATCAAATTCTTATGATGTTATAACTGCACTGTTTAAAAGAGCAATATAAAAAATGCTTGATAGATAGATTGTATCTGGGTTGTTACTGTAATCATTTGTGGAAAGGGGGCCGTCTGTTCATTTTGGGCTCAGAGGCTCAGCCATGTCAAATCCCTCTTTAAAGTCTTAAACGTGCATTCAAAGGTAACAACCTAAGTTCACCTGCCCCACCCCTGCTCACTCCCCCACCCATCAGGTCCAGCATCATCAGATGACACTAATTCTTCCCCGCACATCAGAGAGCTGCAAAACAACGGATGCCAGTCTTCTTCTGCTAACTCTCTGGAGTAACTTCTGCCAGTGCTTTCCAAAGAAAAACAAGCAACAAGATTTTTATGGGACATTGATTGTAGACACCCAATAAAAGAGTTATTCTCTAAGCACACCCCAACAAGAGCAGCTACAGCTTGTGAAAGGATCAACACTTTTCTGAGCCCTCACCTGTGCTCTCCACCAGCAAAAATGGGGAACGCCAAAAGCAGTGCTATGTCCAAGGAGATCCTGGAGGATCTCAAACTCAGCACCAAATTCTCAGAGAACGAGCTGTCGCAGTGGTACGAGAACTTCCAGAAGCAGTGTCCGTCTGGCCGTATCACACCTGAAGAGTTTAAGAAGATCTACGAACGCTTTTTTCCAGAATGCGACACCACCTCATACGCCCAGCACGTCTTCCGCTCCTTTGACACCAACGATGACGGAACGCTGGATTTCAAGGAATACATTATTGCTCTACATATGACATCAACTGGAAAGACGGAGCGCAAGCTGGAGTGGGCCTTCTCACTCTTCGATGTCGACAAAAATGGCTACATCACCAAGTCAGAAGTTGCAGAAATCTGCCAGGTACGTCAAATGTTGGTGAATGTCAGCAAACTCAAAAAACTCAGAATACTGTTGCACTGCTGTATGGCTTCAACATTATATCATATAAAAGTAATTATAGTTATTATAGTTACACTGGAGCTAGTTGTCACATGTTTTAATCTAATTTGTCACCATAACGCTCTAAGAAAAAGTTATCTAATGAACTAACTAGCGCCAGTTTCCCTAAATAAATAAAATAACTTGTTCTTATGGGCTATTTGGGGTATGTTGTCACATTATTCTTTGCCTTACAGGGCAAGTTGTCATAATGGAACCTAAAATTAAAGACATTTTGTTGACCAAACAATTTAATACTTCTGCTCAACCCCATTCCTGGAGATCTACCTTTCTGCATGGTTCAGCTCCTACCCTGATCAAACACACCTGAACCAATTAACCACACAGCAAAAAATAAAATAAAAATCAGTGTACATTGAACTCAATTTGAGTTTAACTTAACACTCTTTGGGTGTACATATGACTCCATTTTGGAGTTAAAATAACACTTTCTAAAGTGTGAAATTTGTACATTACTCACAGAGTTTATTCTTACATCAAACTGGAGTGTGTTACCCTTCAAGGTGTTAATATATTACCTTTTTTCCTATGTTATCACTTGGTGTGTGTGACAGATAATAGTGATCAACTATGTTGAACAAAGTTTTAAATATAATAAATGTTCAATAATATTTTCAGAAATCAACTCTTTGCATTTTAAAATGCAACGAGACATGTTTCAAGTTTAAGTAAAACTTACTGGTTTGATCATCGTTTGTTCGAAAGAACTGGTTCAAGTAAAAAAACTGGACCTCCCATAACTGGTGGGAAATACACTGCCTATTGGGTTAAAAGTTTAACACTGAAAAAACAACAACTCTTAAATATACACTCGTTCACACTCGTGGATTAAAATGTACTCTGGTTTTAACACTGAACAACATCAAAAAAATCACACTGTATATTTAACACTGGAATTTTTGCTGTGCAGGGCCTAAACAACACTTGATAATTACATGCAGGTGTGTTTGATATGGGTTGCAACTGAAATCTGCAGGAAGGTAGATCCCCAGGAACAGGGTTGGCCACCCCTGTTCTAAAGGATATGTGACAACTTCCCCTGTCCGGACTTGAAAACAAAGTTTAAGCGTTCGGTTAAAATCTACAAGTAAAACTTTACAGTTGGCAACCATTTGTTAATTTAACTAGTTAACCCAAAATGATATTTATCATTTATAGTTAACATTATTTTCAGCATTAACAATAGCAACTTTATTCATAATATTAGAAAAATATTTTGAAAAATCGAACCAACATGAACCAACAATGAACAGCTGTGTGCTTGTTCGTTAATGTTTGAGAAGCTGGATAATTACTGTAACAAAAGTATTGTTTTTTGTTAATTAAAGCATTCATTAATATTATCTAATGAATATTATTGTAAAAATGTTACTGATGTACCTTTTTATATAGACATTATTATACATTTTTATCCCTATACTGTAGATGTCTGAATACATTCCAGTGTCTTTTTTGTGTGTGTGTGTGTGTGTGTGGACAAACTTGCACAAAATGTATTAGATCCAAAACTGCAGAACGAATTTCAATACTTTTGACTCAAATCATACACTGAAACACAGCTCTTGTGACATTTTCCCCAATATAACGCTCACGTTAATGCTTTTTAATCATTCTTTAATCTCACTGTCTACGTTTAATCACTGGACCTCGCTTTCAGTCAAACAATACTGAATACAAACAAAACACAAGGCCTCTGTATAAAGAAAGAAGCCAAATGTCTTATCAGCTTTGAGTGCTTCGGAACATAGCTAATGGAATTGGACGATCCCAGAATAAGCCATCCGATAAATGGTTTATCGTGAACAATAACGTACACAGAGGCCTTTTCAGATGCAGACAGACATTAGCGCAGAGACAGGTGGGTGCGGAGATTACAGTGTGAAATGTTTTTTTTAGAAAGATGCTGGATAAGTGGGTCACAGAAGTCACAGTAAACAGTGGCTTAAATTGCACCTGCCAGAAGATTCTTTGGTGATGTCCAGGGAGCATGTAAAGAGTCATAAAGAGTGAAACCTTTAGAGTGGTTGATTATGTATAACGAAATATTAACACTTAAAATACAATAAGGTGAATCTGCCAGGTAAGAAATAACTGACTGCCAGAAATTGATCCTGTGTGTCTAGATTTGAAAGCATCTCATCCAAAACCTTCATAAATTCATTTTCCTTCAGCTTAGTCCCTTATTTATCAGATGTCACCACAGTGGAATGAGCCACCAACTATTCCGGTATATGTTTTACACAGTGGATGATTTTTCAGCCGCAACCCACCCAATACTGGGAAACACCCATACACTGTTTCATTCACACACACACACACACACGCTAAGGTCAATTTTGTTTACCCAATTTACCTATACTGTATGTCTTTGGACTGTGGGAGAAACTGAAGCACCTGAAAGAAACCCACAGCAGCTCCATGCAAACTCCACACAGAAATGCCAACAGGCCCAACCGTGACTAGAACCAGAAACCTTCTTGCTGTGAGGCAACAATGTTAAGCACTGAGTCACCCTGAGTCACCAAATCCTTTTCTTTTGATTTGATTGTTTACAGTTGTGAGCAGTTGTGACCTGATCTCACGAGGAAACATAACTGTTTTACTTATTATCAGAAAAAATTGGCTAATTCATACAAATTCATACAATTTAATTTGTATAAAAACATATGATTTTTAAAAGGAGCCATACCTCCAAATCTAACCCTACAAGAAAATTGTACGATAATGTACAACTGAGTTCAAATAACTTAATATGAATTAGCCACTACTATGTTCCGATTTGCTGTGAGATTGCGTTGGAAATAACAGAAATGCTTCGGCAAAGTCACCATGGAACTGTAATGTGGACAAAACCTGCCTAGAACTAATTTGTGTTCGTATGAAAATAGTTCATTGAACTTTCACCAGCCAATCAGAATCAAGCGTTCAACTGCTCTGTTGTGTAACATAATTCAACGATGTAGGCAGAGCTAAGGATCACAATGATTTATAGATCATTTACAAATGTATCAGCATATTCAATGTAGATACTGCTGGGCAGGAGGAACACTTCCCTTTTTGATGCAGAGTTTACTTGTTCTAGGCGTAAATTAAC
>CAIGQQ010034599.1:3327162-3361729 GCA_903798035.1 Danio albolineatus | reverse complement strand
ACTTCCCTTTTTGATGCAGAGTTTACTTGTTCTAGGCGTAAATTAACTTATGGTTACACTCTGATTGTCATCTTTAGACATTCTGTAGGTACTACAAGCGACATTTACGCAACAACAACATACTAAAAGCATGAATGTTTATCTATTTCAATTCTGATAACATTCCTTTACAAACATTGTCACAACAATCCCCATTCACACAGATCTTCGACAATGACTGAAAATGAAAAACCTTTTGCTCCAGACCAGTAGTTGGCGCTATAACGTGGTAAATAAACACTATGTGCCTAAACACAAACGGTCCTGTAGTCACCATTGTAGTTTTGTCAATAACTCATGTAGCCTGATGTCCACATGCACCAGATGTCAACCTTTTTAGCAATTTCACATATTTGGAGTTTACGCTGAGATCAAAGCAGCGTCCTAAAAGAAACCTGTTTTCAGAAGTTAGCATTTTCAGGTTTCTATTTTCAGATATTGAGCATACAGTCTACTATAACTAAAACAACTCCTAGCTGTATTTTGAAATTATCTACAGTCAGCCAATTACCTAAAACGGACCATCAAACTAAAGCATTACTGTTCATCCCACCTCAGATAGAATGACACATCAAGATTGACCTTACAGTCAGGCTTCGAGATCGCTGATTTGGTGGTTTATAAGTGTAAATGTCACTGTCATAGTGCCAGTATTAAAGACTGAGCTGCGCTGAGGCCAGTGTGTGGTTTTGCCAGAAGCCTCTAATCTGTATTATTCCTACGTGTCTTACGTGTCCGAGATAAACATCTCCTTAGCTCACTGGTCCTTTAAGATCCAGGTCATCTGTGGTCAGGCAAAACTAAAGTCAATGCTGATGACCCTTGGCATTAGTGGTCCTACTTTTGATGATTACCTCCAGTCGAAGTACAGATGGCGCTTTATTTGTCTCTCGCAATTAGCTAATGGCTATAGCTGCTTTTGTAACACATCATACTGAAAGCGCTTCGATAGAGGTCAACAACTACTCATTTAGTAATGGCTGCTTTCAGAGCAGTGCTTCATGAAGCTTTAAAACCTTTATGAATCATTTGTTTCAAATCAGTGGTTTGGTGTGAATCAAAATACCGTGGACACAAGCTGTCAGTAAACAAGGTTTTATTGCAACCTTACAAATTGGCGATCTTACGCAATGAGATTTTAACCATTTCAAAACTTTTCAGCAGCAAACTTTTAAACTTTTGGTTTTGTAAATTTGTTAATGTGATGTTAATGATTATTAATGTTACTAATAATATTTGTAGAATTGAAAGAGTCAAAGTAGTTGATAGGGATTTACTGGCTGTTTTAGCGGAGCCCTTAAACAAAACAGCCCTGGAAATTGAAAAAAAAAAATGTTTTGCAACAACGTATCTAAATTAGTATTAGATCATTAGCTAATTCCATAAACTAAATTATACTTTCAATAATATGTTTGTGATCAGTGTATGAAACTTTTTTATGCATATTTGGCTACTTTTTGTTGTATCTAAATGGTATTGACCAGCAGGTGTCCCTGGGGTTTCAAAAGCTTCAAAAAATGAATCATTGGAAAAGCTTTGCTTCTTTACTCCTATCACAACAAGCCAGCTAACACTTTTTTGAGGCCTCAGAATGTTCTGAATATGTCTCAAAATGTTTTTTGTTCTGTCACAGAGTCCTTCAATTATTTGTTGGCTGTCTACATAAGCTAGTTCTTTATTTTGATGGTCCCTCAACAGACATTCATCTGACTGTAAGGCTTTCTGTACACCAGAAATTAAAATTTGAAGTCGAAGATTCAAAATCTAGGTGTAAATAGAGACTGAAACATCCATTTTCTACCACTTCCACAAATATTTTTAATTGCAATTTTTATTGTGTGTGTTGAATGCATTTGATTTGTAACTGAACTGACCATGATCTTATAAGACATGCTGTGAGACAGCACACACTCTCTGGAGTAGATACTTATTTTAAGTAAATTATTGCTTTCTCATACTTATTGCACTTTTAAATTTAGACATACTTGTTTTGTCACATACAGTTTTACTACTATATAGTTGGAATTTTTTTCATTTGCTTGCTTGTTAACACGGAATTAGCTTTTTCATTTAGTAGTACTTAAGCACGACATTGAGAGCTGAGGAAGGAATTGAAGAATCTGAAAATAGGTGGTCACAAGAGACATACTTAAATGAATAAACAGAGTAAATGGTAGTATGACTTGCAGACCAGTTGAGACTGAATCACTGAGAAAACAGTATTACCAAGAGAAAACATGGCCTAAATAAACACAAGAATGTGCATTGAGTATACTAACCCTAACCTCACAGTTGGCTAATCCTCCACTAAGATGTTTCCAGTCAACAAATGAACCATCAGTATAAATTGGAGCCAAGGTTTTCACTGTTCAGTATCATCACTAACTGCTAGTCATAAATGTACACGAGAGAGAGGTTTTACATTGCTCAGCAGGTACATTTTTGTCCTTTATTTCCTCTCATCATCTCCTTTTCTTCTATCCTGCTGATCTCCAGGCTATCTTTAAGCTGATTCCCAAAGAGGACCAAGAAAATCTCCCAGCCGATGAGAACACTCCCGAGAAGAGAGCCGACAAACTGTGGTCGTACTTCAATAAAAAGGATAACGGTAATTATTTATATTTAAATTGGTCACATTTTATGGTTTAAAAAAAATAGCGGTATCGTGATAATGTTAAACACCACTGTTAAAATATTAAACAAGGTTTGAGTGTTCACCTTCTCTTTCTCTTCCAGAGCGATTGGCTGAGGGCGAGTTTATTCAAGGTATTCTGGATAATGAAGGCGCTATCCACCTTATTCAGTTTGAGCACCAGAAGAAATAATACAAAGAAAACGATAAAACATGTATTTTTATTTTATTTTTATTTAATTGTTTTTGTTCTTCGGCCATATGCTTCCCACTAAAACTGTAACCTCAAATGTACATATCAGTACCTAAAAATACAAAAGGAAGACTTTTGTACTTTTTAGTTATGTACCAATAAGGTGCTGAAAGGAACGCTCCACTTTCATTTGAAATAGGCTCATTTTACAAGTTAGCTACAGTTAAACAGTAAATAATAAAACCCCTGCGTTGTTTAGCTTAGCTTAGCTTAGCTTAGCTTAGCTTAGATCAGAACATTGTAAACAATGTAACTACAGAAGAGTCAAGCTTTAAGGAAATGATCAAAACTCTTGGTAACACTTTATTTCGATGGTCCATTTGAGTATTAGTAGACTGTCTACTTATTATCTGTTGATACTGACATCCAACAGACATTTAACAGACTATAAGAAACTTTGCAAGTACATGTCAACTTACACTAACCCTACCCCCAACACCAACTCTAACCCCAACCTAGCAGTCTACTAATAATCTAATGAGAATTAGTTCTAATGTAACTTAAATTCAACAAACAGGCCATCAAAATAAAGTGTGACCAAACTCTTATTTATCTTTGGGTGAGATGCTAATGATCTAATCTGTTTCAGTGATCTATATGCTAAGCTAAGCTTAAAATGCTTGTGCCAGACCTGGAGATCGGCTGAAAATGGTAAAGCTCACCTGTTTAACTTCAGGAGATTTGTAAAATGAGCGTATGTTTTCAAAAACATGGAGTGTTCCCTTAAGTACATATGCATATCTTTTGGAAAGGTACCCCCAGTGACAGTTCTTGTACCTTTTTTTTCTGAGAGTGTCCATTATTGAGTGAGTCATGATAGATTGCAGATTGTCATTGTTAATAATGATTATAAGCTGGTAGTAAATTGTCTCTTCTGGAAATATGTGTTGAAATGTGTGACAAATGTAGAGTGAAGATTTTCTGACAGATTAAACTCTCGCTTATGATGTAAGGAAACCCTTTTTTCTTCATAAACCAAAATGAGACAGAAGTCATGTTTATCTTGCAAAAGAAGTAAGTGCAGTCGAGGGTGAATAAGCCTTTAGGCTGTACTGAAAAACAAACAAACTGACTTATCATCCTGGATGATAGCACAATATAGTCAATAATGTTTACCGTTTGTATTATGCAGATCTGTTTTTTGATGTCAGCTGCTGTGGATTAAAAATGAAACCATCAAATATGTCATGAGGCGTTATTGTGGCTGTATGTGTGTGTGCAGTGATGGAAAGAGTACTGAAAAATCATACTCAACTGTAGTGCAAGTACAGTATAAGTATCTGCTGTAAATATTACTCAAAGCACGAGTAAAAAGTAGCTCTTTTAAAAGTATTCAAGAGTAGCAAGTATTGAGTATACATGCAAATTCTAATGTGTGAGTGTTTTGTTGTACATTTAGTTATTGTTCAAGACTATTTGGTGATTTCAGTCATCACAGTAAACATCTGCCATGTTCTCATCAGTGACATGCAGTCTCTGGGTCATCGTGTGTAAAGATTTTGGACATCTTCTTGGACACTTCTAATGCTTTGCTGCATTAATAAAGCAGTCATGTCTTCAGTTCAGATTTACAGAAATCACAGGACTGGAATAACAGGACCGATTTTTTTTCCCTCAGCTAATCACCATATAAATGAAAAATAAAGTAAATAAATAAAGTAAAATAAATTAGTGACTGCAGGTTGAAGGAAAGTAGTGGAGCAGAAGTATCAATATATGTAAACATGTACTTAACGAAAAGTAAAAGTACACATCTTTAAAACTACTTACTAAATTACAATTCCTGAGGAAAACTACTCCACTTCTTTGAGTATTTGTTGTAATTTGTTACTTTACACCACTCTGTGTGTGTGTATGTGTGTGTTGAGTTGTTGAGGTGAAGAGTTCATGTGAACCGCTGGAATAGGCAGCACATTAATCTCTAATGGTCTGCTAGTTGTGAGAGGTTTAACATGCTTGAGGCAATATTTACTCGTAATCCTGGATTAACTTTTTTGTGTGTCAAACTGTCAAGTCACAGTAATGTTGCGCCCCAAATGTACTGTATGCACACAGATAAATGTCCGTCTATATGGGGAAACAGGTTTTTATTAAGCAGGTGATCGCAACACACATTTTCTCCAATAGGAAAAAATGTATTCATTCATTTTCCAGCTTAGTCTCTTATTTTTCAGGGGTCACCACAGTGGAATGAATCGTCAACTATTCCGGCATATGTTTTACGTAGCAGTTGCCCTTCCAGCCACAACCCAGCACTGGAAAACAATAGGAAAAATGTAACAGTAAATGTAATTAACATTTCCATATGATCTCATTGGGTCATTTTGGTAATGTTTATGTTGTACCATATGATTAAAGTTTGGTTAAAGACACATCAGCTGCTGTGCTGAGTAAAATGTGTTTTTAAAAAGCCTTTAAAAAAAGCTATTTCTTTTTGAATGCACATGATCAAGGTCATCTAAAAGAATCTAAACCACATACAAAAAATAAAAACTTAACACTATTAAATACTATAACACAAATCTAGTTGATTTAAGAGCTTTGAAAATTCACTTCTAGTGTTTTCTAGTAATTTCACATGCTAGCCTTGCCATTATTTGTAAAAAAAAAAGAAAAAAAGATTGCATTATTACTTAGTACATCTATTTTAGTCTTTTGTTTATAAAGATGAATTAAAAAAACATAAACTCATAAAATTAGAGATATATGCATATATGTCCACATATTTTGACTATAGTTTTATATGTATGTTCGTATATGGCTATAAATCAGATTTCTGTATGGAAAAATGTAAGAAATGCTCTAATTGCCCCCAATGCACCAATGTATTAGCTGCAGATATTTATTTAAAGATGTCTGCATATCGGCGGTTCATTCCGCTGTGGCGACCCCGGATTAATAAAGGGACTAAGCCGAAAAGAAAATGAATGAATGAATGAATGTCTGCATATCTGCAATGGCCAATACTGACGGTTTTTACATTTTTACTAATGATTTAATTACATGTATGAGCTGAGCATCTTTTGAATGATCTAAAGCTTTTCTCAGATCAAAATTCTTAAATACTAATAAAAACACAAATATATACAAATATTTAAATATAATCTGCACAAAAATATCAGACCTGAGTGAGTCTAATAATTACAAAATGTCAGGCATGCGTTGGGAAAGCAGCTGGTGTGCACAATGTTCACAGGAACAAAACCAGTGTTTAGTTTGGGCCTAATCATCTTAGACAATAAAAAAACTGAGCTTTAGTGAGTCAACATTTTTCTGGAGGAGCAAAATGAATAATCATTTACATAAAGCGACAGTACTGGTAAATGGGACTAAACTGGAGGAAAATGAATGAATGAATGAATGAATGAATGAATGAATGAATGAATGAACAGCACTGGATTTAAAGCCATAAGTTGTCAAATAAAAAGTAATGTCCTTATTAAAATTAAAGCAAAATTCTGAAGATTGTCAGATTGCAATTATTAATCTTAATTTGTTATCTTAAAATGTTGGTCACTTGAGATGTAAAATAAAACTAATTTAATAGAGACAAAACAGTACTTTTGCTGAATAGTACTGAATGCATTTGACCAATTTTGGTATCAGAATGGGCAAACTGCAATTGTTGTTGTTGTTAAAATCCGTATCAAATTGGCATAAACAAACAATCCTATCAATGCATCCCTAGTTGCAATGTTTGTTAAGATTTCTAGAATATTTTTATAACACTGTAAACTCACCTTTCTTTCCTTTAGATTTGTCCAAATTCGGATAACGGAATCAGCAGACTTTTGACAATCTCAGTTCTCCACCTGATATTTCTCCTTATTGTTTTTCTTTGAACGTTTGCGATAATTACCCTTTTGGGGGTGTGTGTATGTGTGTGCGTGGGGGGGGGGGCATCGTCTCTTTTTGAAAAATATTAAAGAAATTAAAGGAGTTTACGACCAATAAAAAGAGAGGAGAGGGGGAGGTTATCTTTACATTTCCTAAAGAAAACATACCCATTATGTGGCTGAAAACCCTTAGAAATGAGTCAGTTAAAACAAAACGGAACAATTCTTCGTGCCTGTCCACCGTATTCTGCTGTCAGAAGTGAAAGGAAGCCCAAATCACACAAATAAAAGCACAATTTAATGGAGCCAACAATTTCTCATTTAGAAGATATTTCTCATTAGATTTCAAAAATGTTAGATTTTGTAACGAAAATGCGTCACTTAATGTGAATTTGTACACCAGGTACGGAATCTGATGATTTTCAGAGTTACAAATCACGAAAATGTGCATGTGTGTAACACTGATAATTTTACATATATGCACAGTATATATAAAACATTACAAAAAATGTATATTGTACTCTATATACTCATTTACTTTTGATGGTTTGAGTTAAAGTTCTACACCTAAAGATTAAGATACAGTAAAGGGGGGAAAAAAACTTTCTGTTAAAATGTAACAGATGTGATCATACCTTTAAATAATACAGGCTTTAGTGGTCTCAGTATAATCCACTCAAGAGGCTCAAACCTTTCAATATATACATTTAATTCCCCAGAGTCCTTACAGTTGCAAATCCACAAACAGCACAATTTACACAAATATGGAGACACAATTTTTCCTATCTATATTGCGTTTGTCTTTACGTAATATCTCTTACTCATACTGACTGAATTTCAGCCACACAAATACCTGAAAAAAATCCTCTTACAGAGACACTCTAGTCGAAGACACTCCATATACCATTTTTACTAGTCCGTCAGTTGGTACAAGGCCTTTTTTGTAAAACCTCATGGGTTAGTTCATCCAAAAAATAAATAAATAAACAGACATCATTTAGTCCACTCACATGTCAATAAAACATATCTGTGGAGTTTAAAATATTGAAAGACTTTTTTCTTAATAAAATAAACATCAAAAGAAAAAACATTTGATGCTACATTAAAAATCTGTTAACTGATTAACAGTAACCTTGCTTAATACTGTACATACAGTGAATAACTGTAAATTGTTTTCCTGAATGGCACTTTTTTTTTTTTACATTTTCTCTAAAAATTACATTTTCTCTTCTTTCTTTTTTTTCATTAGTATAATAGTATATTTATTCCCTATTAATTGAGTTTTGTTTGTTTTTTTAATAACATTTTTATAAACATTTTGATGATCCCCAGTCAAAAGAACAATGCAGGCTTATTGGAAACAAATTTATCTACATGTTTGCTCAATCTGAAGTACATTTCTCATATTTCACTGCACTTTTTAGATAAAACCATATGTCCACAAGACCTCTTTGTTTCTGTTAATACTTTAGTTTAGGTATTAATTCCTAAATTAACTAGTGGCTTATTACCTGCCTGTTATTAAGATATTGGCTGTTTATTTGTACTTTTTAAGTATCTAACCCTTACCCTAACCCAATTCTGTACATATTCTGCAGGATCGTACTCTATAGATAACCAGCTAATTCATTCATCATTCATTTTCTTTTCGGCTTAGTCCCTTTATTAATCCGGGGTCGCCACAGTGGAATGAACCGCCAACTTATCCAGCATTTGTTTTTACGCAGCGGATGCCCTTCCAGCCACAACCCATCTCTGGGAAACACATCCATACATTCTCATTCACACACGTACACTATGGACAATTTAGCTTACCCAATTCACCTGTACCGCATATCTTTGGACTGTGGGGGAAACCAGAGCACCCGGAGGAAACCCACGCAACCACGGGGAGAACATGCAAACTCCACACAGAAATGCCAACTGGCCCGGCCGGGGATCGAACCAGCGACCTTCTTGCTGTGAGGCGAACGTGCTACTTACTACGCCACCGTGGCGCCATAACCAGCTAATGTCTTTTTGAATTAGAGTTGTCCCCTAAGTAAAGTGTATTGACCATAATTCTTTTCTCTATTTAAGATGTTAGTTTATTCCTGAAAATATGTGAAATGTCTAGTTCCTGACACTGATTAATGATTTTTTATGTGAATCTGTTATAAGTGAATGTGGCAACATTTCATTAATTTGTTTGTTGGATGTATCATGTGAGTTCAGAAATGAAATGTCTGGCAAGTGACAGACACTATAACAGTGATTTCCACATCAAAGAAGACAAAGCCTATTATATTATCACCATTGACCAATGGTTTTCCTTTTTTCCATAAACTTTGTTTCAGCAAGTTGTCTCAAAATTCCCAAAATATTATTAATAATAAAAACACTGTAATATATACACTTTGTAATAAATACACTTTCAAAGAAAAGTCAGGCCTGGGAGCGGGGTTAAAGTAAATTATAGGATTTGTGATGTCACAAACCTAGTGAAAAGTTTTATAGTCCCTATACCAGGTCTTAAAAACCAAATTCTGTAAAAGAAAATACCTTCCTGAACTTCAAACCTGGAGTGTTCTAACTTTGAGGATGATTGATTGATTGATTGATTGATTGATTGATTGATTGATTGATTGATTGATTGATTGATTGATTTTATTTGACAATTTTGACAAAATATACAAACCCGTCCAGTTAGACTAATTCATGCATATTTTAAAAACTGTCAAGGATAAAATACACAAAAAAGTCACAGGATTATTTCCATTGTGGTCTTCAATATTCTTAAAAAATGGACAAGCAAATCATAAATGGAGTGCAAACATCATCAGCTCAACAACTCAACATAACAAAAATCCTCAACTTTAATTGTAAAAAAAAACATTTTTTAAATTTCCCTTCTAAAAACGCTCTCAAATTTAATCTCTTTAAAACTTCCAGGCAAAACATTCCAAGCAGCAGAGCTGGTACACAAAAAAGAATTTCTACCTGATTCTCTCTTAAATCTACAGGGATAAATACCCCTGCTACTCGCTCTTGTAGAATGACAGTGTACCTCACTAACTAAAAAATAACAATCAAGGAAATATTTAGGTACCATTCTTTAAAATCTTAAACACCATCACTAATTTCAAGAAATCGACGCTTTTTGCAACTTTTAAAAATTACTTTTACTATAATGTTCATTATTTAAAAGTGTCAGTGGAGGAACTTTCATAACAATTTTACACAACTTATTTTGGGTCGTCTGCAATTTATTTGTCATTTTTTTAGAACTACCGCTGTACCAAAATGCGGCAACAGTCAAAATATGGCTGCACTAATGCACTAGCTAATATTTTTAAAGTTTGGGTATCTAAGAGCTCTGCCTGTCTAGCTAAAAACTTAATTTTAGAACAAACTTTTTAATGAACTATAACAGCCATCTGTCAAATTACTATCTAAAATGCACCCTAAACATTTAACTTCATGTTTTAGTGTAATCATTTGATGTCCTACTTTTACCTCTGACCTGACAAATTTTCTCAGTTTCACAGCTGAACTGTATAAAATAGGATATTTATCCTCAAAATCCAACATTACACATTAACTAAAGATAAAAAAAGCCAAACCATATTCAAGCACCCCTTTTAGAATCTCATTTTTGGATGAACTAACACTTCAACTCACGTTATCCTCTTTTAGCAAGGAGAGTCAATTCCATTCATGGTCAGCTTCATCTCATCCATTTCTCTCTCGCAGTCTTCACATGATTCTGATCCACATCCTCCAACCAGTACCAGAGTGGGCACATCCCCCTGCTGCACCAGTCCCATGCTCCCATCGGATGCCCACACAGAGTCAATCATCCCATTGGGACACTGTAAAAGGCCGCTGACGGAGTACAGGCCGCCCCCTGGCACCACCTCATCATAGGATGGTGCGTGGGTTGTGGCACGGGCCTCCTCTAACCGAAGCCTCTGGCGGTGACGCATCTCGATGATTGTTTTAGTGTAAGAGTTGAGGGTCATGACTGCAGCACCCATGCAGCAGCTGAAAGACACCCATGCCAGCCTGGTGAGTAAAACAACCAGAATAAAGAAGGAGGATATTAAAAAAGCTAACAATACACATTTTTACTACTAAAATTCAATGACTTTTTCAAGACTTTTCCAGAACTTTCAAGTACATTTTCATGACGTAATGTTTCATGTAATGTCTACATGTACATGTAGAAAAACAATGACGTTCAAATTTATTACACCATACCAAGAAACATGCAACAATCTATTTTGTTATATATTTTTTATCAATACTTGTAATTTATTTGTTATATATTATTCGAGATTCACTCCTCGACGAAAATCCCCTCAATCAATCAAAATAAACCTGGTAAATCATCTTGTGAAATTATGTTCACATCGGAATATATATCACAGAAATACAAAATACCGTAATGTCAGATTTTTCCAATATCGCGCAGCCCAAATTCAAGTATACAGATATTTGTCAAACTAATTTCCATGACTTTTCCAAAACTTTGTGTGTTTTTCTGTTTTTACAAAACTTTTCAAGACCTGGAAAATGCCATGTCAAAATTCCATGACTTTTCCAGGTCGTGACGGTATGAACCCTGATTTTTGCAATGGAATAAATAAGATTCTTCTCACAGTTCTGACTGTTTTTTGCAAATAAGCTCATTTTACAACCCCCATTAAGTTAAACAGTTGGATTTTACCATGTTTGAATCCATTCAGTCGCTCTCTGGGTGGAGAACTTTTAGCTTAGCTTAGCATAGATCATTGAATCACATTAGACCATTAGCATTGTGTTCAAAAAAATGTAATTATAGTTTCGATAATTTTTCTTATTTTGAGCTTGTCTCTTCTGTAGGTACATTGTGTGCTAAGACCGACAGAGAATGAAAAATATGTCAGGGAACTATACTCTCTTTTCAGAGCAAATTTTCCTTTTTGGCTGAATAACCCTTTAAGTTCAAACTCTCGCTAATCATAGTGAGAGTTTGCTTATTACAGTACCTAATATTAAGATATTGGTTGTTTAACTGTACTTATTGGTTGTTAAACTGTAGTTTTGTTTCCTCGCCGCTGTCGCCATTGGCTCGCATGGTTTAGGACCTGTAGAGCTGCGCATCGATGGATTTGCTCTTCAGTGTTTGGACTCTCAGTAGTGAAGATTAAACCACACTGAACTGAACTAAACTGAACTCCAAAACTAAAAACTGGACTGACACTGTTTCAATTTACTATAACCTTCAATGCGAAGCTGCTTTGGCACAATCTACATTGTAAAAGCGCTATACAAATAAAGGTGAATTGAATGGAATTAAACTTATACTTACGCATGATCTTATTCTACATGATTCTACCTCACACCTAAACCTAACTACTACTTATTAAAGTCTAAACACTATTTTAAAACTAAATACCAAAACTATAAATCAATATGCATCAAAGTCGTGACCATATTTTACAATTTATGTCACATTATTTTTCATAAAAAAACACAATAGCTCACAGATTACATTCTTACTATTTATAACACTGGATTGGTGCTAAAACTTTAGTAAAACAAATGCTATTCTACAAATGTTATTCTCCTAAATGATCAAAACTTTGTAGCCAAGCTAAGCTAAAAGTTCCTTTAGTCTAGTCTGTCACTAAATTTGTATGCTCTGGAGTGGTCCATTGGCCTCCAAAAATAAAATAAATAAACAAAAAGATTCCATAAAATTAAGAACGATCTAGTTTCATATCATAATTCAAAGTACAAATAAAGTATTCCTGTAACGAGATCACACTGAAGTCAAATTTTACCATTCATATTGTGCAAGCATATACTTACGCAAATGACCAGCCATAGTCCCACGTCTGAGGCCTCCAGTCTTTGGGCCCCACAATCACAGTCAGTTGAAATACGGTGGTGTACATCATATGAGCAACCATCCCTAACAATCCTGAAACATGGAGGAAGAATATGACGCAGACAGTGTTGAGCAAGCAACTAATGACTAATTGCATCATTTAGATTGTCTAATTACTATGTCTCAAAAGTAATGTAATTACTCAAAAGAAAATTTAATTACTTAACTGAGTCAAACATGGTCTTTTAATTAAAGATTATACGTATCATAACAGGAAACATTGACACCATACTTCATACAAGCAATATATTGTAATTGACTAATGTCTTACTCAGTTTATTGTTTTAGGCAATCATCTTGATAGAGAATTATTCTGCAAAATACACTTGATAACAAAATGTAAAATGACTGCTTTATCCAGAAATGTTCAATTTATTTACAGTATTTAAGGCAAGTAACTGTAACTGTAATCAAATTATTAAACAATTAGCAGTAATCCTTTACTTTTCTCAGTGGGTGAGTAATTGAATTACTGTAACTAGTTACTTTGTAAATAAATACTGTGCAGCTAACACTGATAATAAGTAACTATAATTAAATTACCTAAACATGAAGAGTAATCCCTTACTTTACTTTTCAGAGTGGATAAATAATATACCTATAGCACAGTACACTAGATAGTTACCTTTATAATTAATGACATCCAACATATAACGTGATTCCTCTAAACATCAGTACTGCAATTATCACCAAAGACTGCATTACCCAAATGTACCACAAGAGAGAAGTGTTGCACCGATCTCCTACCTGAGAGCACAGTGCACATGGCAGCGAATGCGTTGATTTTGAGCGCATGCATTTCTTTATGAGCACACAACACCTCCACCCACATGAGCAGGAAGCCCATGCCCAACAAACTGATGTACATAAACTCAGCGACCATTGACAACCACAGCACACCTGCAGCAGGCAGAGATGAGCACAAACACGGACTGTTCACTTATTTGAGCACATATTTGAGTCAGACTTAAAGGCTCACATACGACTACAAAACATTATATAACATTACACGATATCGTTGTATAATTTTGCAGGGATCATCTCACCGTGAGTCTCTCCAGGAGTGAGATCCATGAACCGACGACATCGTTCTCCTGAAATTAAGCAAAGTTAACAAGAGTGAACAATGGAAATAAATGTCTATAGCAATACAGTTACTTTTACAGAGGAATGGTTTCCACCTTCTTTTTTTTTTCAAACTTACCTGCTGCATTTAAAATTATGAGTTGAAATTTTGGTTCAGGAACTTCCATTCAAAACAGAAATGAATAGAGTTGAAGACAATATTATTAGCCCACCTGTGCAACTTATATTATTTTTAAAACATTTCCCATGTGATGCTTATCAAAGTATAACCCTGATGCTCCTACACCACCCAACCCGCTCCAAGCTGATATCGAACCAGCAACTTTCCACATGGGTGTCAGCTGCTCTAACAAGGAGGCTAAAGACCATGGCCTCTAGTACCTGTCATTGGAGCTCCTTTAAGCCTGGTTTATACTTCTGCATCAAGTGATCAGTGTGACCCACAGCGTATACAATGCACGTTGTCATGCATTTATTCTTCTGCGCGCTGCATGTGCTGCTCTGTAATAGCACTTCCTAGCTGGCAGAAGGTTTTTATGTTCCTCTGTGTCGAGTTTCTTTGCTGGTGTTTTGTTTTTTCTAAATGCTATCTTAATGTACAAGTGGCTCAAACTCGTCTATTTTTAGGCTGGAACCGGGGGACATGCAACAACTTTAGTCATAAGGCAGGGATCACCAAACTTGTTCCTGGAGGTCCGGTGTCCTGCAGATTTTAGCTCCAACCCTAATCAAACACACCTGATCAAGCTAATCAAGCTCTCACTAGGTATAATTGAAACATCCAGGCAGGTGTTTTGAGACAAGTTGGAGCTAAACCCTGCAGGACACCGGACCTTCAAGACCGAGATTGGTGATCCCTATCATAAGGTAAACACAAAACAACAGTTTCTATTTAGAGCTACTTCACGGGACTTGACACTTGTAATCACTCGCTCCATCGGGCTCGTTCAGCTCTAACCTCCGTCCCACACTCGTCAGCGAGACCAAGCCGACCAATAACAGAGCTTGTGCTACCCATCGTTTTGACGTTACATTTTTTGAGAGGTACGTGTCAGTGTCGGCCACGGTGACCGCGCTCAGGCTGAGCCAAAGCATTCTTGTGCGCTTGATGCAGAAGTATAAATCAGCCTTTAGAGGTCAGAGGAGTGAGGTCTACCTGCAGAGCACTTCACTAGCTGGCTTCTGCTACAAGAGCAAGGATGTTTTCACAGCATTTCCCATTGATTTTTTGTGGAGAAAGTTTTATTTCATTTAGTTTTGGGTGGAAGGATTAAAAACAGCTACGGTAAATATCATTAGTGTCAGGATTACACCTTTACAGAGACACAAGAGGAAAACACGGTATGATCAGGTAAATGAGGAGGGAACCAGGTGAAACAAATAACTTAACTTTGTGAGAAACTGGGTCTCAGACACAACAAAAACACAAAAGTCCTGACATCATGCCCTTCACCGAAAAAGGTGCTTCCTTGTTACTACCAGCAACGTTCAGATAATCAGGACACCAGGTTGGAGATGATGAAAGGGTCCAGAGAAGGTACTGGAGTTTAACAGCCGAAGGAGAATACCAGGGAGGCAATAGCAAAGTAAAGAACCCAGGAGATAACAGAAGAGACCAGGTCAGACCAGACGGTGGGAGCAGTCAGGAGGAGCCAGATGAGACCAAAGCCTTGCTTGATCCATGGTGAAGCCAAAAGAGAGAGGAGGGGACACGGCTCCATGACAAATGATCAGGTGATGAAGGAGGAACTGGAGACATGCGGTGGAGCCAATGGCATTAGCAATCTATGCAGAGGGCCCTGAAGAGTGACAGAGGACTGAGGTGGAGCCGGAGGGAAAGCAAAGTCTGTTGGAGAGATGAGGTGAAGCCAAAGGAGTGGAATCCCAAGATACATGATGGTAAACACCAGATTGTAGGGACAAGAAAGCATGGTGGAGCCAGTGAACTGATGGGTCATGGTTGAGAAGTAAGAGCCAAGAGCCATTGTGTAGCCACTGGGAAGACAGGTCAAGCTAGAATCCAGTATTCTGAGGCTGTAGATAGCGATGAGGGATCCTCCAACTGAAACGGCAATGTAGACTGGCAAACCAGTGACAAGCACAAAACATGAAGAACTGGGGGTGAGTGGACGAACTTCCAGACAACAGGGGATGGCCAAATTCATGGTTGCAGGCCAGATTTACCATCAGGCCACTGGGATAATGTCCCAGTGCTCCCTATGGCCAATCCACCCCTGCGCAGCAAGATAGTTTCAGACAGTTTAGATGACAGTGGGAGAAAAGGGAGTAAATCATTCCATAATTTTTTTTAAACCTGTGTCACTCTGCCTTAAACAGCTCCAGATCTTCAACCAGTTCACCCTCAGCCATGTTGCAATGGGCAGAGCTCCACTGTGTGATGTCACTGGCTTCAGCTTTCTCCCTAGGTATCCCTAGGTTAGTCACTGGGTGATTTCCATGCTATTTTAGCAAGGTAGCAATGCACACTCTACGGGAAGATTGTGTGCAATGTAAGCCCAAATCTCAAGATTCATGTTCACACAATATACAGTTCAATTGTTCAGCACTTGACTTGACTGTTCACATTATGCGTATGAAATCACTGCTCTTCCTTCTTTTTAGTTTAGTGGTGGTTGTTTAATGGTGGTTGGGGAACCAGTATATGGTGTATTTATGATACCTAAGGAGTGTGATGGTCACACAGGTGCAGTGAAGGCACATACACTGAGTTCAACTCAACTGATTAGTAGCTGTGATTCAACTGTGCAGTTCACTCACGAGAAAGCACCAAAATTTATATCAGAAATTTATTAGGAAAGGTAATTCTCCTCTCCCTTCCTCATGTTCACTGCACAAACACTGCATGACAAATGACATACTGTATGACAATTCTGAAACTTGGCCTAACTCAAAGGGTCACTTGAGTCAGCATTTGGCCAAAATTGCACAGTGTGTGTCTGGCATCACTTGTGAAATATTTAAAAAATAATTAAAACTTCACAGGAGGACTAATAATTATGTCTTCATAGTTTCATATAATGCAGTTGCACATATAGTGAAACATAAACAAAATGTTTGTTTTTTCCCTTGTGCTTTTTATTTAACCCTTAATCAGCAGTTAGAATTTCCTTATTTTGTTTTTAATGTTCCTCTCAATGGCATGAAATTCTGTGACTTTTCCAAAATTATCTGTCTTTAAGCTTTGGTTGTTTTAAAGGTGTGTAAAAAAAATCACCATTCAGATTTCTCAAAAAACGAATGGAAATATGGTCCAAAAAAGTATTAAACCCAGCTTAAATCTGGAAGGTCCTGAATAATTTGTCCTATACAAATAAAACACTGACTTAACTTGTTCCTGACTAAAATTTTATGATAACCTGCTGCACAGATTTTTGAGCGGTCAGCAATGTGGTGGATATGGTAGCATTTAGCAAATGCATGTCAGCTAGCAGTTTTTAAAGTAGCTAGGGGACAATCTTAAGTTTGATTGTACAGAAAAGAGCAGCATGAACATCCAGCCTATTTCTTTTTGCAGTCAGTGGATGAAAAGATGAGAGGTTATGAAAGACAGTGACAGAGGGACAGACTCTTTTAATTTTAACCCATTTAAGCCCACTATAGTTGCCAAAGTTCATAGTTGCCATTTTCTTTTTATAAATAATTTTTTAGATGTTTTCCATGTTTAATTTCTCAATGACATGCAAGCAAACAACCAAATAAATGATTTCAAAAAAAGAAAAAAAAAGGAACGCATTTCCTTCCTGCCACATGAGGCTTTTTTAACTTCCTACATAATTCCAGATACAAAGTTAATACATCAAGGTTATTTTGTTTAATGTGTTTTGCTGTCATAATACCCCATCTAAAAACAACTTATCCATTTAACTGATATCTTTACTTTAAAATAGTTTTAGTTTTCCCAATGGTCCCACATTCACAAAGAGTTAAGCGTGGTTTATACTTCTGCGTCGAGTGATCAGCATGACCCATGGCGCATGCAATGCGCGTTGTCGTGCATTTATACTTCTGCGCGCTGTTTGTGTTGCTCTGCAACAACACTTTCGAAACGCTAGCTGACAGTAAGGTTTTTATGTTCCTCTATGTCCTGTTTCTTCGCTGGTGTTTTGTTTTTTCTGAACACTACCTTAATGTACAAGTAGCTCAAACTCGCTCATTTTGAAGTGGGAACCGGCAGACATGCAATAACTTCATAAGGTAAACACAAAACAACAGTTTCCATCTAGAGCTCCTTCATTAGACTTCACCCTTGTAAACACTCGTCAACAAGCTGACCAATCACAGAGCTTACGCTATGCGTTGTTGCGACGTGTAGCTAAATTTTCTGAGAGGTGCGCATCAGTGTCAGCGATACTATGCGACCATGCGACAATGCGACCATGCGCAGGCTGCGCTAGACTATACGCGTGCGCTTGACCCAGAAGTATAAATCAGCCTTTAAAATAACACTGAAGCAGAGTTAAAGTGCTGATTGAACACAGAAAAATGAACTCCTGCTGTTAAAAAGAAGAATCACTGAAGAAAAACACAAAGCTACAACTAAATTCAGTCACAGCCTTATGCCCTGCTGTCCACACAAACATGGGTATTGTTTAAATCGCAGCTTTTTCTACACGGTTCTGCTGTTTGTCCACACAAAAACAAAGTATCAGTTCAATGGAATCCAAATTTTTGAAAACTCAAGTCATGTTTTTTTTTATTATTTAGAAAAAACGTTTTTGTTTACAAAAATGTGTGGACATGGCACGTGTGGACATATCTGTAAGGATGGCTAAGGATCCTTATGATATTTCTGCACGTTACTCTTAAATACTCAACTCAGAACAAAGAACCATAAAATAAAGATAAGAAAAGCTTTACCAAGACCTCTGTCTAGTCATATGTTAACCTAAAAACTAATCACCACCTGAAGTAAAACGTTCATAATTAACAGCCAATTTCACACTTCAGTAGGACTCAAACTCAGACAATAATTATAATACAAGTGACTGCTGCAAAATTGAAACCATTTACCAATCACACAGAGAGTTACAGATTAACAAAAGACACCATATGAAGAGGATGAAGATTAGGTGTGGAATATCAGTGACCTGAGCTCTGAGTGAAGAAGTGAAGGGGGCGGCAGAGAGGGAGCACATGATGGGTAACTGAGGCAGTTAAAGAACTTGCTCTTTTGCATGTCTGCTACTCAGACTAGAAAGTCTATTGTTTTATTGCATAGAAATTCTTGTGGTCTTGTCTCATAAAATTCCATAACAGGTTCTCAGGGTGTGATATTTTGAAGAGATTTAACCATCCTTACATAGCCTTAGAGGAACTCAACTGAAAACTCAATAAATCTCTCAAAATCTCAGCTCATCGGGATTATGGGGAACTCCACAAACAGCATCAACTACTTCACTTATTATTACTAACTTGTCTGAGTACTGTTTTTCTGTCAGATGTCTGAAAATAATCGTTTTGTTAGATATTACTTTTGTGGAGAAAAGTATTTACTTTACTTGGACTCATGATTTGGCGCCACGGTGGCGTAGTGAGTAGCACGTTCGCCTCACAGCAAGAAGGTCGCTGGTTCGATCCCCGGCTAGGCCAGTTGGCATTTCTGTGTGGAGTTTGCATGTTCTCCCCGTGGTTGCGTGGGTTTCCTCCGGGTGCTCCGGTTTCCCCCACAGTCCAAAGACATGTAGTACAGGTGAATTGGGTAAGCTAAAATTGTCCATAGTGTATGTGTGTGAATGAGAATGTATGGATGTGTTTCCCAGAGATGGGTTGTGGCTGGAAGGGCATCCGCTGCGTAAAACAAATGCTGGATAAGTTGGCGGTTCAATCCGCTGTGGCGAGGTTTTTCTTTGCTTTAACTCTGTCATGTAGGACCAAATACTCTATAATATGTGTGTTTCATCACTTTAAGACAAATAGATTAGTTCTTTGTGTTTCATATACATTTTTCGGGGGTTCATATCGAATGGTTTTAGAATGCCAAATGCCATTGAAGGGTTCCTACAACATATTTGCCCACCGGCAATTATAGTTGCCACATATTCAAATACAATTTTCTTGAAAAAAAAACTCGAGAAAATAAATGTAAAACATGTTCATTTAGGACACTGTTATCAAGGCTACATGCATGAAACCATTTAGAAAAATTTGGGCACAAATGGGTTAATTCTCTTCTTGAGACATTTTCTTACCATCAGCATGTTTTTCACACGACTGCCAGAATCCTGTGTGGAAATATCTGAAGGTGTACTTGTCTTCTCCCGTCTCCCAGATGTACTGTACTGCATTGGCTAATTGCCTTTGGCGAATCTTGGCAAGTTCCTCTCTCCGCTTTGGTGATAATGTTGGTAATGGACCCCGAGGGTCTGGGGTGGGGCTTTCTGAGAAAAGAAAGATAAGCAATTAGTATAATAGCCACCTGAATGAGTGGGTTGTAGCTTGGGGACATTTGATTATTTGTTTGAATTGCCTTGCTTCTCTACATACACATATTCCAGAATCCACAATGATGACAGTGCTTAAGTCAGACTATTTCTGACAATTTCGTTGTCTTGTTTTATGAACAAATATTGTTTTATGAATAAATATGAATTGAGACATGCATTTAATCACATCATTTAATTTTTCATTCATTCATTCATTTTCTTTTCGGCTTTGTCCCTTTATTAATCCGGGGTCGCCACAGCGGAATGAACCGCCAACTTATCCAGCATTTTGTTTTACGCAGCGGATGCCCTTCCAGCCACAACCCATCTCTGGGAAACATTTAATATTTTAGCCTTTTTTATTTTACTCTTTTTGCAGGCTACATTGTTACACCAGTAAGCAGCCACCATTTTATAAATCACAAGTCATTGAGATTTTTACTCAAACAATGTTTACAAATTGTTGTAACATTATAGTTTGGGTAACCAATTTTCACTATTTAAAATATATTCTTATTAGCAGAACTTTACTAGCATGCTCTCTGCTTGGTATACTGATTTTTGCCTTATTCTGTATGGCCATATTTCAAATTCCTTTTGAAAATGAAAGATATGACTTACACTGAAAATATAATTTAGCTGATTTAACGCAATTTCATTGAAATGTATCAACTGAATCTGATCTTTCAATACTCAAATGAATGTTTTGATAAGTTTAATTTAGCAATTAAGTGTCATTAACATTCATTTAGCACACACTTTACCTGAAGCGACTTACAAGTGAGGATAAAAGAAGCACTTCAAATCATTAGTTGAGTGCAGCACATAAATGTATGACAAGTCAAAGTTTGGTCTTTGAAGTTTTTGTTTTTTTCCCTCCATGCGTATGTGGAGGGGAGAGTGTCCTAAAAGCTGTTTGTCTGAGAAGCCCACTGACATGTGTGAAGAACACTCAGAATTGCATAATTTTTCGCAGAAATATGTATTGCTTGCTGCATATGCCATGCAAAGCGTCTATGTCTTGAAGGTGATCTGTCTGATGTGATTGCTCGAACAACGATTTGATTGGACAGGAATCATGGGACTGAATATATTTAAAATAAATATTAAAAATAAACTATCTAATCTAGTATCTAGTAGTGATACAGAACTAAAAATATACTCGAGTAAAAATATCAAAGATTATTTAACTACTCAGTCAATTACAATTACTGAGAAAATTACAGCAAGTCCAGTCTTTGTTCATCGTTTACAGCCCTTGTTTATAAGAAAGGGTGTTGTGTAAATAAATACATAGAGAATGTATTTGTTGGACAATTAAATGATACTTAAGTAAGATTAAGCAGTCATTCTACCAGGATGAAACATTAAAGGTGAATTGTCTTTGTAAAAAAGCAATGCTCGGTAGCAGAGTGCAAGGCACATACAGTACGCCTGAAGTATAGGGCTCAAGTAAATCAATGCAGAGCCAGCCATTGTTTTGTATTGTCATAGCTTGTGTGCTTCACTGCTGACTGATGTCAATATGTTTTAATGCCTGTCGTTTTTATTATTAAAGTCGAACTGGTAATCTTTTTTTTGTTCCTTTTCTGGACCTTCATCTTGGGACCATTGCTGTTTATAGAGAATCAGAGTGCTCTGAGCTGAAAATATCTTACGTTTAAGGTCTTAGACGAATGAAACAACACGAGGATGAGTAATTAATGGCAGAATTTGCATTTTTACGGGAACTAACCCTTTATATATTCATTCAGTTGATCCAACTGTTTCAGCAGGCTGTAGGCTAAGTGAACATTTTATTATCAACAAGTCACTCACTTAACCAATTAGGCCGTAAAACTTCTTATTGTTAAGTTAATAATTCATGTAATGTAACATTAGTGTTGTCGGCTATTTTTCACACATGTAATATCATACCTGTAGTGTAAGGCTCGCTGTCGTTCTGTCCGCAGTTCTTCATCTTGACAGGCGAAAGGCAGAGAGGTTTGACCACCTTGTGCGTTCCCTCACACCAGTAGGATGTGCAGAAAGCCAGCACAGATAAAGCGAGGGCGAGGGAGGTCAGGATAAGAGAGAGGAGGGAACGAGAGCGTCTGGACATGTGCTCCAACATGCTAACCAGATAGAAGGCAGAGCTGGCTGTATAAAGGGCAATCCGGGATGATCGAGCAAAATGTGTCTTTTGGGATGACAAAGGAATTGAGAAAATGATATAAAGCAGAAATGAGTAAGAGATCACTATGGCAGATGGTAGGATAAATGAAGATGTGGATTTATTAAAGGAGAGGGTCAGATAAGGGAAGAACCTTGATCAGAGAGGAAAGAACAGCATATGTTACAGGCTTATACATTTAAACGCTATACTTGGAAGTGCAACTTAAAGGGATAAATCTATTATTGTTTACTCACCCTTTACTTATTACAAACCTGCTTGAGTTTCTTTCTTCTGTTGAACACGAAAGAAGATATTTTAATGAATGTTAAAGCAAGTAACTGTTGACTTCCATAGTATTTTTATTTATTTTTATTTATTTTTTTTAAATATCGCCTTTTGTGTTCAACAGAATCTCATAAAGTTTTGGAACCAGTGGAAGGTGAGTAAATAGAAAGAAGTAATTTAAAAAAATTTTGTTGAACAAATTAAATGTGTAGAGTTTTTTTATGTTATAAAAGTTAGACTGTAAAATCCTGCACCCTTATTTTTTCATTTATTCCATTATTATTACAATTTTTATATTTAGTCATTTATTTTTTTACTATAACCAATTGTGATACAACACAAAGTATCACCTAACTTCATTTAATTAAATAATCTTGAAAATTGAGCTAATTAATTAAAACTATTTAAAATTAGGTAAAATCCGTCCTATATTCACAAAATTTCCTTTACTCTAAATAGTACATGTAATCATCATTTTTTGTTTTTATATTTAAAAAAACAATATAAAACAACATAGCCCTGTGTTAAAACCTGGTTGGTGCCACTCTTAGCAGCTACAACTGCAATCAATAGCTTTCAACAACTTGCAATGAGTCTGGTACTGCAATGTGGAGGAATTTTGGCTCACCCAACTGTGCAGAATTATTGTACTTCAGCCACATTGGAGGGTTTTTGAGCATTAACTGCCTTTTTAAGATTATGTCACAGCATCATTTTAATTGGATTTAGGTCAGGTATTTGACTAGGCCACTCCAAAGTCTTTATTTTGTTTTTCTTTAGCCATTAAGAAGTGGACTTGCTGGTGTGTTTTGGATCATTGTGCTTCTGCAGAAACCAAGTTTGCTTCATCTTGATATCACTAACAGATGGCCAGACATTCTCCTTCAGGATGTTTTGGTACAAAGCAGAATTCATGGTTGCATTTATTACAGGTGCTGAAGCAGCAAAATAGTCCAAGACCATCACACTACCACCACATTTTACTGTGTAACGTTACTTTTACATTAACATACAAATAATGGGACACACACCTGCCAAAAAGTTACATTTTTGAAAGTCTGGGGGACTATCAAGGTGAAAAAAATGGAGATGTTCCTTTATGTTCTTTTTGCTCTGCAGTGCTTTTCATCTTGGAAATATGCCATGCAAAACATTTTCTTATGGTGGAGTCATGAACACTCACCTTAACTCAGGCAAATGTGGCCTGCAGTTCTCTGGATGTTGTTGTGGGGTCTTTTGTGACATTTTGGATGAGTTGATGTAGGGGTAATTTCAGTCAGATGGCCACTCCCCGGAAGGCTCTACTGTTCCATGTTTTTGCCATTTGTAGAAATGGCTTTGTAACATTTTCCAGATTGATAGATCTCAATCATTTTCTTTCTCAGTTGTTTTTTAATTTCTTTGTCTAGCTTATGAGGATCTTCTGTTCTACTTAACTTTGTCAGACAGGTCCTATTTAATTTCTTGATTGCAAACAAGTGTGGCAGTAATCATGCCTGGGTGTGGCTAGAGAAATTAAACTCAGCCATGATAAATAGTGGTGGACAGAGTGAGGCTTCATGAAACACTGAAACAATTGACGCAAATGTGTCGAAGCTTTGAAACATTTTGAAACCTGTCCCTACAGTGCTCTGGAACAGCTTCAGCAAAGAAACAGTCAAGCAAATTGAGGTTTTAAACTCCACGTTGTAGAGGTTTCAAGTGATTTAGAGAAGCGGTGAGAGTTCCTGACTAGCATGCAGAGATAATAGGTTCGAATCCAGGATGATGCAGCTATAGATGTAACGTGTTTTGTTTTAACATTGGTCTGACATCCGAATGAACACTTTGTGAATAAATATGTCTTTTTTTGGTTTTAATAAAGTAACATTAATAAAATACGCTTTGGGATCTCGACACTGTTGAAACGTCAGTTTCATGTCAGCCATGCCTATAGTGATAAACCAGAGTTATGTTTAAACAGAGAAGTCAAACACTTTTTCAAACAGGGCTATGTAGTTTTGTCTTTTGTTTTCCTTAACAATAAAACTTTAATTTACAAACTGCATGATGCATTTACTTGTGCTGTCAAACACTGAATATTATTTAAATAAGTTTAATGATTTAAACCATTAAAATGTGTCAAACATGCAAAAAGTAAGAAATCGGCAAATTTTTACACCACCGTATTCAGTCTTGATTAGTGCGAAGCGATTTGAGAAAGGAACTTTAAATGCTGTTATAATACATTGTAATACTTTTAACAATATAAGATGATACATTTGCTTTTTTGTATTTTATACAAATAGATCCGGAATACACTTGTAACATAACAAAAGTATGGAAAGTCATTTGTGAATATAAACAAATTTAATACTGAATGATCCGCCAACTTATCCAGCATTTTTTTTCCGTAGCGGATGCCCTTCCAGCCACAACCCATCCCTGGGAAACATTTTTATTTACACACATACACTACGGAAAATTTAGCCTACCCAATTCACCTGTACCGCATATCTTTGGACTGTAGGGGAAATCGGAGCACCCGGAGGTAAATCGGAGCACCCGGAGCTCCCCTCAACCACGGGGAGAACCCACGCAACACACGAGGCTCGAACCAGCGACCTTCTTGCGGTGAGGCGAACGTGCTACTCACTACGCCACTGTGGCACCAAAACAGCATTATATAAGTGATTTAATAAAACATATGATACATAAAACGAAGATTAATAGCATATTCCTTACAATATGCTTTACTTGCCATATCATTGTAATATTTCCTCTTTAAAATCCTGGATTATTTCAATCTAAACTTGGGCAAAATGTGGACAATCCAATCATGTGTGTGTATGATCTATTTTTGGCTTCATGAATCCCCTGTGTATTGTAAGCAGTTAAACTGTTCTTCAGATAAATCCTTCATTTTCTGCACATTTTCTTCATGTCTGAACCATTTCCAACAGTGACTGCATGACACTTAAAGACATCCATCCACACTTAAAAGCAAAGAACTCGTACACAACTGTTTATTTTACTGAAAGTAAAAAAATTATATCGATATAAATACAATTTAACATTATTTTTTTTAACTTTTGAACAATGACATGCACACCTTTATCATTTGACTTAAAAATCATATTGTTTTCATTTAGTGCTGCCCTATACCAAAAAATTACAACTTTCCACAATCATCCAGTTTAATTGAATTGATTGTGTTACCAGCAGATGCTAAAAACAGTTGATTTTTTAATCAAAAACAGCAGGTGGTTTAAAGTGACAGTTCATCCAGAAATTAACTTTACTCACTATTCAGTTAATTTACTTAATTGCTTCAATCCTTTTTTTCTTCTGATGAACATAAGAGAAGATATTTTGAAGAAAGCAGAAAACTCGCAACCATTAACCTCCATACAAGAAAAAACAAAAACTATAGAAGACAGTGTTTACAGGTTTCAGCTTTCTTTAAAATGTCTGCTCTTTTTGTTCAACAGAAGAAAGAAACTCTAACAGGATTAAAACAAGTAAAGGATGAGTAGATGAAGACAGAATATTCAGTTCACAGAGCTTAATCAGGACAGCACTAAATAAAAGAAAATCAATTTTTATGATCTCTTTTATTTGTTAAATATAGACTTACAGTTTCTGCAAGAGGTTATTTGTGAATTTTTGTGAAGGTAAATTATAATTACACAGCAAAAAAAAATCAGTGTACATTTAACTCAATTTGAGTTTAACTTAACACTCCTCGGGTGTACATATGACTCCCTCCATTTTAGAGTTAAAATAACACTTTCTAAAGTGTGACATTTGTACATTACTTGTTAATTTTAACACAGTAAGAGTTCATTCTTACATCAAACTGGAGTGTGTTACTCTTCAAAGTGTTAATATATTAAATCTGTACATTACTCACAGAGGTCATGTGTATATAAGCCAATGAGTGCATATACCGCTTCTGATGAGAATGAATTTATTATATCTTATAATTTATTATATCATCAAGACCCGTAAAACATACTGGTTTGAACACTGTTTGTCCGAAAGAACCGGTTCAACTAAAAAAACTGGACTTCCCTTCACTAGTGGGAAACACACTGCATATTGGGTTAAAAGTTTAACATACGAAAAAAAAACTCTTAAATATACGCTCTTTCACACTCATGGATTGAAATGTACTCTGGGTTTTAACACTGAACAACACTAAAAAGAAAAAAAAAGGAAAAAAAAAGAAAAATCACACTGTGTATTTAACACCGGAATTTTTGCTGTGTACAAATTTATGTAATAATGACTACTAGAGGGAACACGGTTTAATATGTTCCTTAAATGTCCCTAAACTTCAATACATATAAATTACTTTATAGATATAAATAAAATAAACTAAATAAACTAAATTAAGTCAATTTTAATATACATTTTAATCACATTAAAGTAAGTAGTTTAGTCCAATGCAAATGTCTATATTTTCTTAAATTGAGATGCAAGTACTTTGAAAGCAAATTTACAATTATATAAGAGAAAATGTTGGTCGGAAGAATTTGATCAGTTTCTCCAAAAAGAAGATGTTATTAAGTAAATGCATCTTGATATAAGTATAATTTATTGCATTGAAAGACAATAATACATGAGCAATATATTCATTTTTTCTGTGCATGCACCATTTAATGCCATGACTTTAAGAGTGCGAGATTTTGTGCTCTGGTTTAAGACCTTAAATTGTGGGAGGGAAGAATTAAGACCCATTTAAGATCTTAGACCTCACAGAACTGTAACCACGAGGTATACAAACATGTTTATGTAATGCTAAAAAAATGACACCGAACTATTACTGATGTTCCCCAACGCATCATTCAGTACACCGCTGAATGGGATTTAAAAAATGAGAAAAGAGAGAGACTTCAAAGGATTACGCTCGAAGTTACGTGATGAAATTATGAGTTAAGCCCTTACATTAAGTCTAACGTTACTTGTAATCCTCTAATAATCTGTTTTAATCTGTTTGGGCTTTGTAGGTGTGCATGTATTTTTTAAAGGTAGTAATATTCTGTTTATCCTTAACATAAACTCTGAATTGGAGCCTTATAAAAATTGGAATAAAGCTGGCTGCATTCAAATCACTTTCAAAGGTCTAATAGAAACATCTCCAAACTACTGCACATTTAAAGGTTTTGCAGAATCTTATGTATGAATCTTTATGTATTTCTTAACGCATTTCTATGCCACATGAACGGCATAAGGTACTAGATGTTTGTTTTTACACACATCAAATATAATCTATATGTAAACGCAATTCTTTTCACATTTGTACTATAAAGAAGTAAACGTAAGTACGTTTTACATTTTAAAATCAACATCACATGCATGAAAAAGCTGATTTTTTACCTGACTTTTAATCTCCTTACATCATGTCCTTCTGAATAATTTCCTCCTACTTCGATCCATTAATTGTCGTATTTTCCTACCTTCTGTGTAGTTGTTAAACACAGAAGGTCGTCGTCTCTTTGCTTTAGAAAGCAGTTTCCCTTCTTATCCTTTTTGCAATTATTTCAGCTTTTCCCCGTTTTTTTGGTACAATCCTGCCCAAATCTCCTCCTTTTCCTGCCTTTCCTTGGAAATTAGTGTCAGACTCTACGAAGAGCATCCATAATCCCTCTTCAGTCCATCTGTTAGCGCCGTCTCCATCTTTCTATCCTGTCTTAAACATTCCTCCATCCGACCCTTTTTTAACATCCCTCTGTCCCACCTGTTCTTCACACCCCTCACATGTGACTCGTTCTGTCCTGGGACATATTATTACCAACCCCGCCTGTGCAAAAGTAATCACTGGGAATCTGAGAACACTGTCCTTGTGCCTGTAAATCACTTCAACATGAGCTTAAACACTCTTCATCACAATCGGCTGCTAAAGGTATTTGGTGTTTTTTTTTATTATTATGTTTTCCAGCTATTCCTCCTACCTGAGCTCCTCTTTAAAAAAAAAGAAAACAAAACAAGCAAGAAATAAATTGTTTCACAATATTATTTACACTTTATTATTTACAAAATATAAGACATGGAAATCAATAAGTTACAAAAACTAATAATTATGCATAAGTGATGTTATTGTGGATGTATAAACGAAGGAGAGAAAATAGGTAAAAAAAAAAAAAGAGAGTGGTACATTCATCCCCAGGCCTGGGACTTGCAATAATGGAGAACTAGTTTGCCGTCACTTCCAAAACACTGTAAAACAGAGCACAACAATATTAATCTGACAAATCATTAAAATGGTGTACAAGAAATGACCTGCAAAATGGCATTAAACAATTACATCCATCCGTCACATGAGTTATCACACAACTGGTCAATTGTATGGTGTCTTATTATTTTTTACTTGAGCTAAAAGTCGTCAGAATAGTGTAAAAATTGGCAATCGGATCTCCAAATACATTATGAATGTGTTCACACTTGTAGTTCCAGCACAGGCTCATTGGAAATATGTGCACCAGCTTACATCTATATTCAATAAATAATATTAAAATTCCTTGCTCGACATACAATTTGTTGCACAATTCAAATAACAAATCCACTAAAATAGAGGACAATCTCTACATTGAAAAAATCTGGACTATGTGACTCTGCGGGTTCTTTTTATATGTTTCAGATATACATCGTTCTTGTAGCCTTCTCCACAAGAAGGCAGGACTTGTCGTACAGATCATCTAATGAACCACTGACCTAAAGCCTGGTTTATACTTCTGCATCAATCGATCGCCGTTACCCACGGCGCATGCAATGTGCATTGTCGTGCATTTATACCTCTGGGTACTCTATGTGCTGCTCTGCAATAACACTTCCGAAACGCTAGCAGGCAGTATGTGTTTATGTTCCTCTGTGTCGAGTTTCTTCACTGATGCTTTGTTTTTTTCTGAACGCTACCCTAATGTACAAGTGGCTCAAACTTACTCATTTTGAGAAGGGAACCAGCGGACATGCAACAACCTTAATAATAAGGTAAACACAGAGCAACAGTTTCCATCTAGAGCTCCTTCACGGGACTTTACACTTGTAAACACATCAGGCTCGTGCGGCTCTAACGTCTGACCACACTCTCAGTGCGACCAAGCCGACTAATCACAGAGCTTGCGCTATGCGCCGTTTCGACATGTAGTTACATTTTTTGAAAGATGCGCGTCAGCATCGGTGACACAGAAGTATAAATCAGCCTTAAACCCTTTCCTGAACCCAACCAATAGTGCTTTCAAAAGCAAACGTAAAAATGTGCACTGTGAACGCATAGTTTTACTTTGATTTTACATTACTTTTTTCTATTTTGTGTAACCATGAGTCAAAAAGTAAGCCAAGTAAACCAACCACACCAGAAAAGTTGTCCATAAAAAGAAAGATAGGTGAGGCAAATGTTTTTAATTACAAATTTTAAACACTGTTAAGTTGTTTGGTGGTATTTATTTGGTGTTGAAATTGTTGTTGGTATGCCACTGTAACTACCATTAGTGTGAAAAGAAACGAAAGTTGTTGAAGCCATACTTCCCCGTAGTATGAATTTTAACTAGAATCTGCTGTCAAACATTGAGTACTTTTTAGTGGTATTTCCAAAGAGCCTGTTGCATAGTTTCGTTCTCTTGGTTTGTTTGATTCAGACCACTTTAAAAAAGGTTCCATTAATCTTACCTTTAATGTATGTACTAACATGAAAAAAAATAACCATGAACAAATCATTTATTTAAGTACCCTTTGTGACAACACTTTAATTGAAGGAGTGTTTGTCATCGATTTTTTATAATCATGATGTGACAGGTCATGAATACAAATGAGATTTTGTGCATGCTTTTGACAACTACAAGTGTCATTAGCTCAGTGGTAGTAGTACATTTATAGAACAATCACACCACAGTTTAAATTTAATCAACCACACCCTTAAAATGTAGCATTTGTCTGCAGCGGCTACACTACTGTCAAAATAGCAAAATTAAATTATGTTTGCTTTAAATCTCATTAAAAACCCAGCAGGGGGCAGAGAAACATTTGGCAAAAAAGGAAAACAACTTACCTCAAAAAGCACACCAACTTCTTGGTCTGGTGATGGCGCAAATGACTGATTGACATAAATGAACTGACAGAAGAAAAAACAAAGATGAAGCACTCATTACAGAAAAACTGTCATCATCTCGTGGTTCTTTATTCTGTTTTATATAATTTTAACTGGCTTCATTAATAAAATCATCTGTGATATGCTGTGGCGAGAGCTGTGCAAAAAAGACATCTTTAGAATGATCTGAGTGACTGATAGGGTAAAGCAGAAAATGAATATTTTGAGTAATTACTGCTAAAAGTAGATATACAGGTATCTCAACACAAGTTTGCAACCCATGGCTTTTCTATCTTGGTTGTATTTTTGTTTAAGGTACTTCACACATTTATTTCCAAAATGGGCTAATTTTGCAAGTCCCAGAAAGTTGAGTTCTACTATTTTTAAATCCATTCAGCTGATCTCCAGGTCTGGCAGGAGCACATTTAGCTTAGCATAGATCATTGAATTGGATTAGACCATTAGCATTTTGCTCAAAGTTAAAACAAAAAAAAAGTGTGATAATTTTCCAATTCAACGCTTGACTCTTCTGTAGTTACATTGAGTAATAAGACTGACACTAATTGAAAAGGTGTTGTGTGATATTACAAAGCACTGTTACCCATTTACTTTGCTTTGGACTATTTCCAGGCACTGTGCAATATAATTGCGTCTGCTGAAACTATTGTACAGCAGCAAAGTTCCTTGATTATTATGCCTACATAAGAGTATAGTTACTAGCCAAATCAGCCAAGAAAATAGCAAGTTTCCATCTTCCGTTGGTCATAGTAAATGATGTAAGTGTTTAACTCTAAGGGAGTTGTAAAACCAGCCTATTTTCCAAAATAAATCAATAAAAAAGTGAAGTGTTTCTTTAAATAAAAAAAGACAGTGTATAAGATGTCATGTGATGTTATTTATCATTTAGAGGTTTTATTTTACAAATTCTAAGACCTTCGAAGCACACAATAGTTTTAAATATACTGTCTTAAATATGGAAAACCACGGGTTTAGTAGAGTTTTCTAAAATGTTTACATGACTGTATACAATGAAACAACATTCCACTTTGGCGCCCTCAAAAAAATCTAAATATAAATAAATAAATGATTACATACTTATGAAAATATACAAAAGAAAAAGTGATCACATGAAATTTTATTATATTTAAAATGCATAAAAGCTTCTTTTTGACAAAACTATAAAACCTATTGGTTTGAAGAATAAAAGAGAAGTATAAAGACTGGAAATTAATGTTAATCAGTTTTTTATGTGGCTGCACTCTGACTCTTAAGGCCAGGATAGACCAAGCAAAAGGTTGATAAGCATCTGCAGGCTATTTTGTTTGCTGTGTTAAAACATTTGCTTTTGTTGCCGCTATATCTTTGATGTATATCTTTAGCTTTGACGTTTTTAAAGTCTAATTTTAAAATTATTCTTGTTCCAATTATCCCTTTGAATATATATATAAATTTTGTTGCAATAAATTACATTTTAATAAGAAAAGTTTTAATTATATTTAATAATAAAAGTGCTCTGCCGGTCAAAATTTTTGTGCTGAATATTTAGAAAAAAAGTCTATTTTGTCACGTGTTAATCACCAACAAACACAAAACCACTGATCATTTTTGGTACATAAACTAGTGCTACAATTGGATTAGTTATTATTGGATTACGATTAATGATAGACGTGCACAAACCAGGCAGACATTTTGGCATTTATTGTGGTTTATAACTGCAAACATAAACATTAAAAAAGCATGAGAAACCCAACGGTACACATCATATTAATCATAGCTCTTTTTAGCTTCAAGTGTATTCTGCAGAAATTATTCTCTCACTTAATAGTTTGAGGGAAGCTTACAAGCTTTTCAGATTGCGTATTTTTGTTGTAAATGTATAGAAACAACAAGAAGTGTTATTAAGAGTGGTGTAAACATGAGAACAAACCAGATGTCAAGCTGTGCATTTAAAAACAAAGTATACTTTCTGAGGTCTTTCCACTACTATTTAATAAAACAACATACCAACTGTTCACTGGGTTCCAGCTTCAGGAAGCGTGAAATGAACTGGGCGAGAGACTGTACCGTTCTCCTCCTTTCCACAGACCATTTTTTGGTCTTCATGATGGGCGTATCACCAACTGCCTTCAAAAGCACATCAACTAAAAGATGGGGGAAAAAAAACAGTAAAATCATGTAAAGCAGATAATGTGGACTATATGTATTATGCAGCTAAAAACGATTACATATTCCAGTAATGAAAAGACACATCTTATTGACAATCATTCATTCATTTTTTGTCGGCTTAGTCCCTTTATTAATCCGGGGCCGGCACAGCTGAATGAACGGCCAACTTATCCAGCATTTGTTTTACGCAGGGGATGCCCTTCCAGCTGCAACCCATCTCTGGGAAACATCCATACACACTCATACACTACGGACAATTTAGCCAACCCAATTCACCTGTACCGGTGAAACCGGAGCACCCAGAAGAAACCCACGCAACCACGGGGAGAACATGCAAACTCCACACAGAAATGCCAACTGACCCAGCCAAGGCTCGAACCAGCGACCTTCTTGTTGTGTGGCGAACGTGCTACTCACTATGCCACTATTTATTCTATTTATCCCATATTGCTTTGTGTTAGAAAGATTTTCTTACACATAATAAAGGACTTTTCATGAATAAGTAATTATAAACAAATATAAAATACACTTTATTATAAACATGCCATTCACCTAATTGTTATTTAATTGTATTAAACTGTGCTTTAAACTAAACATTTGACATTGGTGTATATATTTTACGAAAGATCAAAGTGTCCTCTCTTTACTTAAGTGACTTTTAGCTTCTTTAATATACAATTCAAAATGCCTTAATATCTATATTTAAGATTATTTTATAGAAATACGGAATTCTAAAGCTCGATAAAGCCATTGGCTCGCAGAGGGGTTTACAAGAACGCAATAAATAGTTTTCAGTTCACTAATGTCCTATCATCTAAGGTTGAATATTTTGGTAAGGATATCGAACAACATTGTGTTCATTAAATTAGCGTATAGCTTTAGCATTTTCTCCAATAAACAAAACTACAACTCGCACGCCCTTGTCGTAAGAAGCACATGCCTACTTGGACAGCCATTGGCCGTTTACCTATAAACAGAAAGCTCATTGGCTGACAGAGCTGTCAATCTTTGCAAAATTGCGGAAGTAGCTCGGAGATATTCTGCTCAAAACAAACGCTTTAAATTAACTTATGGACCTTTCTTTTGTCATACATATATAATTCTAAAATCATACTCTTTTTCTTATCGTCCGATGACTCTGAGTGATCTGTGACAGCGTGCTGTATCGTAGGTTCATCTTTCTGGTTTTCTGTGGGAGATTCTGCGTTGTCAGACATCCTCGGACTGACACACAACAAGCAGCGGCACTGCGAACAGAGCAGGCGCACGCTGAGCTCTTTTTCAAATTAAAAGTCCTCGATTACGTTTAAAATGCCACGATAACACGAAGGAAAAAAGATTTTTAGGATCACACCACGGGATGGCAACGTTTTCAGTGGTTGCATAAGATTACAGCTCGTTTTGGATAGCTTAGTGTAGGCCTGACAAGCGAAAAATCGACGTGTGTGTATTTGTTGTTAGTACAGAAGTTTGACACTTACTGACTTCACAAACCCAAAAAGGGATAGTTCACACAAATGTTATCACTATTTACTCTCTCCCTACACTTGTTCCAAACCCTTTTGAATTTTGAACTTCTTTTTTTCTGTACAATAGAATATAGTTTAAAGAATGTTAGACTGTTTTATGTTTTTATTGGTGGCAATGAACAGTTACCATATATATATATATATATATATATATATATATA
>CAIGQQ010034599.1:3299364-3326762 GCA_903798035.1 Danio albolineatus | reverse complement strand
GTGTGTGTATGTATATATATATATTTACAGAAAAAGAAAAACAAACAAATAACTTGGAACCACTTGAGAGTAAATAAAAAAGCAAGAATTGCTTTGAAAATATAGTAAATTTACAGTGAAGAAAATATAAATCCATGTGTAAACACTGTCATAATCGGTTTTTCACATTGTTTATACAAAAATTCTGTTTTATTCATTTGAATGTTGTATTCACCAATCCTTCAAAACCCTAACGCATGGTATTACGTGTGATCTCATACATTGGCAACACTTCCAGCCATTCATCATTGTATTTGTAGCCCCAGTGATGGTGTGCTTGTGTGTGACGTAAGCTGTGCTGAGAAAGAGGAAGTGATGTGATTCATGGCTCAGCTGCAGCATCCTTGAATTCTCTTCCCAGGCAGGAAATTTAGGCCACCAAGGAAGAAAGACTGTCAGCTGAAATCTTTAGTTTATATTTCATAATCTACAAGATCTCTGGTTTTAAAATCATATAAAGCCTACTGTATTATATCTCTACAGAAGTACAATCAAAGAAATCAAAGCCTAATATCTCAGTTAGAAACTATATGTAGAATGATTTTAATATAATTTATAAAGCTTTCTCTTTCAGTATTTTTTCTGTAGAGTGCTGATCCAATTATTATATTAATCTTGCTATTACAAGATAAACAAATGGGCTCTTATAGGAATGTTTATTTATACATTCTATTGTTATTGCATATGTTTTGCTCCTCGTAGTTGAAGAGCTCTGGTCATAACATTAAACATTTTAACATTAATACACAATATTAAGACATATGTAGTTATCATATAGGTTTTCAACATGAAATATCTTAAAAATCTCGGTGACAAACATTCTAAGCTATCAGAATATAACATCTATTCTTCACCAAATGTCTTTTGCTTGGATTTACCAAACTATAACAGATGCTGAATATAAAACAAATATTCAATTTGTATATGTCATGCTTTACAGATTAACAGAATTAATGTTTTATTACAATATTAGTATTTAAAGATAAATAATATGGATGGAGGCATCTTACGTTTACTTGATAATTCAGGCATATGTTTATGAAAAGCTGTATGTATCAAATAAAAGAAAAATGAGCAAAATACAGGGATATTAATTTGTACATCTCTCAATAATTATTGCATTACACTCTGTCTTGTCCCTCAAGCTATTTTACATATGTACCTATCAAGACATATTTATAGATACATATTTAAAGGCATATTATTTGTAGATAACATCTAAAGATCATATTCATAATATTGTATGCTTTTTTAAAAATATATAAGTGTTCTGTTATACTTTTCAGATATAACATTATAATTACAGATTAACATAAGCACACACATGCAGATTTTCTTTTATCTGAGGTTCAATAAAATGTTTTTTTATATTTTAAAAAAATTTAAAAAATGTCATAATTTACAGATGAACTAAAAAAGTCAAACTTTTCAATGTGGCCTTTGTTCTGATAAAATTAATGTTGAAAGTGATAGGTGGAGATACAAAACAAAACAGAACAGGTTCAGCTTCAGTACGCTCAAAATGTTGACAGACTGGATTCCAAACTGTTTTCATTGTGTTTCATCCATAGCAATAAACTCAAACACACTGTGCAAACAGTTCTACACAATGCACAATCACTATAACTCTAGAAGTCCTCTCCTCACTTTAAAATAAATGTTGCGTCACCTATTTTTAAGGCACCCTAGCTTCAGGCCTACTTTTAACCCTAGTTCAACATAATAATGATAACAGAAAATGTCCACAATTATTAAGAGAAATTGCTGTGAAATAGTTTTGTTCTAACATAAGAAAGCAGGGAGGAAAGGCAGACATGCGTCAGTCGCTACTTTCAGCTGGAAGCAAAGCGCTCCCATATAAAAGTCACGTCACTTCCTTGCCCATCCCTAAAGGAAAAAAAAGAAATATCGGAGAGAACAGCGACGCCAGAAAAGTCTGTAAAAGAAGAAAAGTGAGGATATTTAAAGAAGCTATCGCTTAAAAGAGAAACAAACAGGTACAAACCTATTGACAAGCACACGGTGATCAATGTAAGTTCAGTTCAACCGTTTTGTACGAAATCAATTCGACCCTCAGTTGGGCGCGTAACTTTTTGCTGCAACTCCCACTTCAGAGCTTCACGGCTTTAAACTGGACTGACTGATCATTTAATTCACAATAAATATATATATTTCTTCTCTATTACAGCTTCACTGGACAGGAGGACACGTTCTTGGGGGAAAGGCAGGTCTTCTGCTTAAAATAAAAAGACCACTGGTAAGAGTTTAAAGACTGCAGTCACACTGTTTTGTTTATCGAGGAAATGTGTGTAAAATGTATTTAAAAGGTTTCTTTAAATAATGTCTTTCAGCAGAGCAAACCTTTAGTGTAGCTGATTTCATACCCGTGGTGAACAGATCTGGTAAAGATGCCTGAACTGATCCTCTTTCCAGCTGTTGCAGTTGTTTATGAATAGGTCACGTAAACGGCCGTGCTATTTATTTTCTTGAACAAATAAGCCTCTCAAATGACCACAGACTAGGTTTTAACAAGTATTAAAAAGGTAAACTTGCTTATCCTTACGTGTTTTATCGAAATGATTGACTATATTAACTATAAACACGAATCTAAGCAAACGTTCGCAGGCTCTACAAAGTATTACACTTCGTCTGTTTGTAAAATATATATTGCAATTATTAAATCAGAATGGTTTGTAACAGATTTAACTGTGGGTTCGTTCGTTGTCTGAGATTTTGTGTCTCGACCTCGCGAGAATGCTGGAGGGAAGAAGGCATTTTGCACGCGCTTAACATAACAAGTCCGAGCTTGGCTTTTGGCGTCTGTCAACTGCTCTTTTTAACAAGCTTTACGCAATCCTAGCTCTTCTTTCCTGCGACGATTTCATACCTGGAAATATAAAAATAAACAGATCTAAGGCGACGAGACGTTTATCTCGTCTCACCTCACTTCACCCACTGAGTTCCACTGAATAACACCTCAAGATGAGGAAAGAGATTTTAAAAATAAATCCTTTTTTTTTTTTTATGAAAACGTTTCTGATAGTATATTTAAAACATAGGCATAAGTACGAGTTTCTAACAACGTTTATAGCAATTTTGTCCTCTAATAAATATATAAAAATAGATATACACTAGGCATGGTCCGGTATAAGATTCTGACGGTATGATAACCTTGGATAAAAATATCACTGTATGACTGTATTGTGATTACTGCTCTAAAATATATTATTATTAAATGTCTGGCTAAAAAACCCTTTGAACACAATATATTTTATTTTAAGAAACATTTAAAGTATTTTGGGGCAGTAAACATGTCAGACTAATTTGTTATATGTCAGACTAATTTCTTCATTTGTTTCAAAAACACTGATTTCTTTACAATTTACTCCTACAATACAACAACAAAAATGTAAATAAAAAATCTTACTCATACCTTAGGAACGATATAGCAGAAAATTTTGGCGGTATGAAAACCTTGACTATTCCATACCGTGGTATACCTTGAAAACGGTTATCGTCCTATGACTAATATACACCGTCTCATATATTCTGAATTAACAATAATGTAGAATACTTCACAATGGAAAATCACCAATATTTAATGTGTATTATGTAATATATAGCTTATTTGAGCCAGCTTCAATGTTGGTGTTTGAGGTTTTCAAAATGAAAGCAAAAGCTATAACAATAGGACACTGGTGAAACAGAATTGGCAAATTCTCCAATGTGTTTGTTCTCTGGAAAGAACCAATGCTTTCTATTAACAAGCTGTTTGAGCACTGAGGTACAGTCCGGAGGCAGGGATTTTTCTGTATAAAATGGCCAGTCAGAAGTTATTTTATTAGTTGCAATACACTCGCTGGTCAAAATGCTGCAAAAGGTTTTTGTTCAGTAGTTCTGCATGCTCACAAATCCTCTAATCATAATAATGAAGGTGCAATGGAGAGAACTTTAATGATTATAAAGGAACAGAATGAGATAAACTGAAGTGGGTGACAGGTTTTTTTTAGTTAATATAAAGGGGATGTACTTTGTGGGCTATATATAACCCATTCAGAATTTGAATATATTTTGTATATCATGCTGCTGAGAGGACCAACAATCACAACAATAACACACAATAGACAATACCAATTTGGGTAGTGATCTCCTATATAAACGCAAGACTCGTAGTTATAACCATTGATAAATGGCACAAAATATTACAATTACATTGTTTCTTTCTTCTGTTGAATATAGAATATATTTTGAAGAAAGCTGAAAACCATGTAGCCATTGATTGTTGTAGTTGGAAAAACAAATACTACACAAGTCAATGATTCCAGTCAATAATTATCAGTGTTTCCAGCTTTCTTCAGAAAGTCCTATTTTGTGTTTAACAGAAAAAGGTTGAAGAATGAACTATCCCTTTAATGTAATCTAACATCAACAAACAGTACATTCATTACAATATTTTTAATCTTTGTTGATGATAGTTATTAACTAACTAATTCGGTAACTCACATCAACTAATTTAATCAAGCACAGTTTTGGATTTTGATATATGTTGTAATTAACATTTAACTATGATTAATAAATGCTGTACAAGTGTGGTTCAGTCTTAGTTAATGCTAGAAAATAACTAATGGAACCTTACTGTAAAGCGTGACCAATATATCACATACGCATGGGATGATAACCGTTTTCAAGGTATACCGCGGTTTAGAAAAGTCAAGGTTTTAAAACCACCAAATTTTCTGCTATATGGTTCCTAAGGTATGTGTACGATTTTTTATTTGTTTTGTTTTGTTTTTAGGACAACAATATCTCCAGCAGAAAATATATCCAAAGATGCCATTTTAAATTGTAAAGAAATCTGTGTTATTAAAACTAATGAAGACAGCAGAAGTCAAGGATTCGTTTAAATTATTTAGCCTGACATGTTTACTATCCCAAAATACTTTAAAAATAAAAATAAAATATAATGTGTCTAAAAGGTAAAAAGGTTTTGTTTTTTAGCCAGACATTTAAAAAGAATAGATTTTAAAGCAGTAAACACGATACCGTCATGCCGTGAAACCGTGATATTTTTATCCAATGTTATCATACCATCAAAATCTTATACCGACCCATGCCTAATCACACATCAAGCATTCTTACTATTTTCCAGAAGCACCCTTAGTGATTTAATTCAGTAACTGGACTTGATGTAGTGTTTAATTATAAACCACATTATTGCATTGGAAATGTTTATTACGTTTGACTTTGCAATTTCGTTCCTCAGTCGCAACAATGCCTCTCCACAAATCATCCCGAGCCCCTCGTCTGGACCCCACCATGATCTCGGCTCCTCTGGGTGATTTCCGTCACACCATGCACATCGGTCGTGGCGGAGACGCTTTTGGGGACACCTCCTTTCTGTCCAGCCATGGCCCCTCAAGTCCAGATTCCAACAATGCTCAACCAGTCACGGCCAGCACTACCATGACCGAGAACCAAGACATTGAGTCGAACCATAATGACGAAATGAAATACGTGGAAGATACTGGTCCAAGCGAGCTTCGACATTCCGATTCAGTTTCTTCATTTGACCTCGACTTGGATTTAGGGCCTTCGATTTTGGGAGATGTTCTGGGAGTGATGGACGGACTGACGATGGGCTCTTGCAAAGGCAACGAAGAGGTTTTTACAAGCGGAGCGAGAGATGCGATGACGTCGTCAAGAAATGCTGGTAATGAGTTGAACGAGAGGATGAGAATGGAAAGCTTGAGCAGAGAGTTGAGAGATGAGCAGCTGAATGAGGTCAATGGCATGAAATCCAAAGGGCTCAGGCCTAAAGTGCGCTTCAGCGACAAACGCGATGAGATCATCGGTCGACAGGAAGTGATCGAGGGGCTGGAGGTTGAAGGAGAAGAAACGAGCTTGAGGCCAAATAAAGGGATGCAGGAGATTAGCGGGAGGACGGCTTTCGATAAAGACCTGAGACAAGAGGAGATGGTTAACCGAAGAGAGGAAAACTCTCCGAGCCTTTCTTCCTCAGCGAGCTCAGAATATGAAGGAGTCTCACCGCTGGACAGAAGGAGAGAAGATCAACACCTCTCAGATTCGGATTCAGAGGAGGAGGCTGCCAATGGAGAACAGGGATACACGTTTGAGGACGAGCTTGATGATGAGATTGGGCTTTAAGAGGACATTGCGCGCAATTTGAGGACCAAAAAGAATTGGATGGATCATAGCTAGTGAACTGAAGCATTCTTTAAAAAAACATCCAAACAGGGAGAGAAAATTACTTCTTGAGGACAATTTGGAACTCTCTTTTATACCCTTTTGAAGTTTACGATTGCGATTACTCGTTTTCGGATCTATTTTATGAGAAAAGGACGGTTTTGAATTTTTATTGGATTTTATAACTACAAATTCTGAAAGTCTCCCACGGACGGTGAGATAATATAAAACAGTAACCCAGGAATATCTCCCAAGGTTTCAGCTGTATAATATTGAACAGCAAATCTTCTGTTTTTCCACATTATTAATCCATTATGGGACACTTCACCTTGTTCAGGTAACTGGAAACCACTTTAATCTCGATGTAGAGGAAATAGCTGGAGTTCATAGAAAACTGAAACCAAAGGGGGTGTTTACACAGCATCATTGTTCAACGTCAAAACCATCAAAGCCATTTTGTTGCCTTAATGCAAACACAAAATGGGTTTCAAAGTGCCGCTGTTGTTATGGGTTAAAAAAAAATGAAGTGATTTTATAAAAAAATGAGGATTCCAAGTAACCAAAACAAAAACGCTGTACTACAAGAAAATGTGCACAGATGAGGGGTGTTTCTTTAAAAAGTAGCATCGCTACCAACTCGCCTGGCATGCATATTAAATTGTAGTCATTTTTGTAGATTGTCTATATGTGGCCTTGATCATGAGGGTCATCCATTCATTATCCTTGGGCTTAGTCCATTTATTCATCAGGGGACATGTTTTACACAGTGGATGCCTTTCCAGCTGCTTGTACACTACGGCCAATTTAGCTTATTTAATTCACTTATAGCATGTCTGTGGATTGTGGGGAAACCGAAGCACCCAGAGGAAACCCAATCACGGGGAGAACACGCAAACTCCACACAGAAATGCTAACTGATCCGGCCGGGACTCGAACCAACGTCCTTCTTGCTGTAAGGCGACAGTGCTAACCACTGAGCCACCGTGTCGCCCCTCATAAAGATCAATTTATTGGGAATCTTGAACGCTGGAATAAATAAGCTTTCCATTGATGTATGGGTTGTTGGAATAGGACGATAATTGGACCAATAACAACTATTTGAAAATCTGCAATATATTGAAATACTGAGAAAATCTGCTTTAAAGATGTCCGAATGAAGGTCTTAGCGATGCATATTTCTAATCAAATATTGACATAATTATGTTGGAAAATTGACTAGATGTCTTCATGGAAGACGATCTATATTTTAATGCTCTAAATGAATCATTTTAACTCACACAATGTATTTTTGTGGTCCAGGGTCACATATAAATGTATGAAACTTTTCAAAAATACAAAGTAAAAACCTTTACATGTTTACTACACTGTTGACATGTACATATTCCCTTATAATAACAGCACATACATTTTTTAAGCCAAATACCACATTTAACATTATCAATGAGTCCTTGCATTATTCTTAAGCACAGTGCCTTAAATGAAGATCTTTTGTATCTTCACCTTGCCTATTTGACTGAAAAGTAGCATTTCTTTCTGTGTAAGGATGTAAGGTTGCTGAATATATTCAAAAATGCTGGAATTTTCTCATGGGAAGTTTTATTACATAAGCATACATGTCTTAAAGAGAGCAATCAGATTGCGTTTTTGAAGATGTACTCGTTAAGAAATGGTAAAAATGAAATAAACAAGTGTAAAATGCATAGTTTATAAACTGTGAATGAATAATGATGATGATGATAATTATAGCTCTTGACCACTTTATAAAGGGAAATAAAGAACGCTGTTATTAGGCTGGATTCATTTTCAAAAGCAGTTTTTTTTATCTTGCTTTCACGTTTGTTTGATTTGAAAACGAATATATAACAGACAATCAGTCATTACTGTACACCCCAAACCACTGTTCAAAGGATGTAGACTGGGACCAGACCTAAATATGTAATTAAATTTTTATAAAACTATTTGTGGCATGTTGTATTCTTTGAATGTGCACTTCTGTAAGCATACTGTTTTATTAACATATATTTTATTTTAAAATTAGGTAAATGAATGAAAACTTGCTGTATTTTACTCAAACTGGTATTTTATTTGGATTGGATCAGAGTGTGAGACTTTTCAGGACAGTTGGATAAAAAGAGTTCAAATTCTTAAGACCTTTCAGGTTAATTCTACATTACACTACATTTATTTTTCTTATTATAATAAGTGTCAAATACATGACCAAATGGCTCAAGTTACTTGTCTTGCATCATTGGCTATAGATCAAAGTATGAAAACGAACAATAGCTGGAAGTGAAGTTGAGTAATAACAAAAATGGCCAAAAACATAAACAGGCCCTTTCATCATACTTACACTGGAGGGCATCCTTCCATATCTAAACCATTTCCTCTCTCCAGCTAGAGCCACTGGAATCAGGAGATAGTGCTCTCTCAGCCCTAATGGAAAATTCAGAGCACTTAGTGGGTGCATAACAAACTATCAATTGTAAATAACCTCTCATGATATTTAATATTTGCATGTAACACTATTGTATGTAGCTCTGCTTAGCATATTTCTTCAGTAATCTTTAGAGTTCATTCATTCATTCATTTTCTTTTCGGCTTAGTCCCTTTATTAGTCCGGGGTCGCCACAGCGGAATGAACCGGCAACTTATCCAGCATTTGTTTTACGCAGCGGATGACCATCCAGCCACAACCCATCTCTGGGAAACACATCCATACATTCTCATTCACACACATACACTACGGACAATTTAGCCAATTCACCTGTACCGCATGTCTTTGGACTTGTGGGGGAAACCGGAGCACCCAGAGGAAACCCACGCAACCACGGGGAGAACATGCAAACTCCACACAGAAATGCCAACTGGCCCAGCCGGGTATCGAACCAGCGACCTTCTTGCTGTGAGGCGAACGTGCTAACCACTAGGCCACCGTGGCGCCCATCTTTAAAGTTGTCCATTCAAAACAAAGAAAACCAAAAAAATTCCAACTCCTCCAGGCTGTATTTAGCGGCTTTAGACAGACTAAAATATTTCTCTGTCATGTCCACATACTTTTCTGGACAAATCTTTTGTTCTCAATGAGCATGTATAGTTTAAAATGTTTTTTTTTTTTCTTCCTTTACCTTTTTAGTTTTTAAATAAAACATCAAAACCTGACGTCTTGTATCCTATTATAGGAGTAGGCTGAACTGGTATATGATTCTGATGGTATCATGAAAAATATCATGCTTTCATAGTATTGCGATTACCGCTCTAAAATATATTCTTTTTAAATGTCTGGGTAAAAAAACAAACCTTTTCCTGCTTTGAACACAATATATTTTATTTTGAGAAACATTTAATATTTTGGAACAGAACATGTCAGGCTAACTAATTAAAATCAATCCTTGACTTCTGTCTTGATTAGTTTCAAAAACACAGATGTCTTTACAATTTAAAACGACATCTTTGGATATCTTTTCTGCTAGAGATACTGTTGTTCTAAAACAGAAACAAACAAACAAAAAAATCTTGACATATACCATAGGAACAGTATAGCAGAATATTTTGGTGGTCTTAAAACTTGACTTTTCCAAACGGCAGTATACCTTGCAAACTGTTATCATCCCATGCCTATATACACGAGTAGGCCCACATTTATTCTTTACTCATGTGAATGTATGCGTGCGTGTGTGTGTGTGCGTGCGTGTGTATAAATATAATCACTTCAGTAAAATTATTGATTAATATGCCAATGTTTATGCAATTTATTTACAACATAATTTGTAAAGTGATATTATCTTTCTTTTAGCAGATATATGATAAGACTTGCTTTTTTTTTTTACCAAATAAGTGGATCTAATTGGATTTGCATTGTAATGCTTCAAGTTTTTTATTTTTATGTCATGTTTTAGTTTTTAGTTACTAAACTCCCAAAATCATTCTGCATAAAAATCTGCAGATTTTTCTTCTTTTTTTTGTTTTACAAAATCATGAGCTAAAAATAGTAAAAAATTATTCTGTCTGGCGCCATGAGACCTAAAATACAACTGTATTTGATACAAAACAAGCACACGTACAGTATGCACTATTCCCTTTCATAGTTTAACTGAGGATCATTAAATCAGGATTCTCAATATAAAATGTCTTATTTGATAAAAATGTTGGTTTTAGCATTTATAAACAAAGCAATACAAAACCACCAGACATGTGGATGATTCAGAATGCTCTTTAACAGGCATAATTTAGTGATTGATCATGCAATGACATCATTACAGCCTCAAGAAGTGGAAGAAATCTGGTTGAGGAAAAATGAACAAATGAGTCACGCATACCTAAATATTCCGCTCATCCATCTATATACACTTAAAATGACACACCTGCGCACTCTTTCTGCCTGAAATAAACAACAGGCCAATCTCTCTCTCATAAACAAACACACTCTACACAGAAATAGTTCTGAAGATGTTGAATCCCGACAGCGCAGTGGAAATGAGGACTCCAGGAATCTGCGGGTGCCAATGGAGCTCCTTCACTTCTTTCTGGCCCTGGTGAAGGAACAATAGCTGTGGCGGCAGCTGTTTTACACCCTCTGCCTGTCCTCCCATGTCACATGACTCCACCGACAGATCCCATTGGCTGATGACATCATCGGCTCCAGAGGCGGCAAACACACTGGAGTCAATGGGGCTCCACTGCACTGATGTTACAGGTGCACTGTGCTGCTTAAAACTGGCTACCGGACGTCCAGACTGAGAAAAATAAACACAACAGAGACCCGTTAATAAATGCAGAAATAATGGCAAATGCCAATGAATGTTACAGTAGTTTAAATAATTAGGTTGTGCTTTTTATTTTTTTAACACTTGAAATTGTTAATTATCTTCTGTATCATTCTAAGTTGCTTCACTATTTGTAAGCAACACTGTTCTTTCTGCAACAAAATGCAATTAAAAAAATGTATTAGGCAGTACAAATGCTTTCAAGAAATATGGTAATAAACAAAAGCATCCTGAGCAACACAACAGCATATTATTGCACTAGGAATATTTGCCATTAAAAAAAAAAAAAAAAAAAAAAAAAGGTCATTTTAAATTGTAATCATTTAATAATAATGTATTACTGCTTTATTATTAAATAAATGCAGTTCAGGGAAGCAAACAAAAATCTCGCAAAATCTTTATCCCAAATTTAAATCCACTGATGGTGTGGACTTTCTGATGGATGTCCGCTCCACGATGGAGTAACACATCTTTTTTTATGTCTTTGATTATTCATAAAGTTGAATCTTTAAGGGCCTATCCTATACGGTGACCTTAGTGTCATCGCACTTCAGAGTAAAACTGGAGTAAATGTGTGTGATTTTCTGTAAGTCAAATGATTGGCTTCCTCAGGATCTGCTCAGCCAGGTCTGAGGCCATGGAGACCTCTTGAATAGACCTGCACTCTTGAACAATTGCAAACAACTGTTCCTAATGTTATTTGCTAATGTAGTAATTATGTCTAAAGTGATATCTGCTATTTTAAGTGTTAAATCCTTTTAAGGTAATTCCTTTGTATGCAAGCTGCCAGTATGGAAAAAGATTCTACCGGTTTTTAACCAGTTCTGATAAAGACAACTAAGAGTACACTCAGCCTTGGGTAAGAGACAGATTGTACTTTGTATGCGTGCGTGCGTGTCCTATTCGATTGTGGATCATTTCACAGGTCTGGGGTCAGCTCTGGACAGCCTAGTAGCTGTCTAATGTTTGTATGCTTGAGATATCGTTCAGCACAATTGTACGCACGCACGTGAAAATTTTCTTATGTATGATACAGTTAACAATGTTATGTGAGAGTATAATTGTTGATGTTTTGTGATTGTAAACGGAGCGGCCCAAGAACTCATTGCGAGTGTTGAAGCTGGCTTCTGCTAATGAAATTGCAAACAATCTTCAGTAAACCTTCTTTAATTGAATCTCTGATTCCGGCTGTTCTTCATCTGACAGGCTGGTCATTTTTGGGCTCAGACTGTAAAATATCCCTACACCACAATGATTTTTAAAACTAAACTACATATATAATACAACTACACACACAAAAATAAAGGACAATGGCTTTTTGTTCAAATGTCTTAAATCAAATGCCCTGAAACAACTTAAGGGTTTTTTGTGGGACAACCTAATTGTTTAATGTTCAAATCACTTAAATTTGTAAAAACTATTTCGTAAACTTGATTCCTTCATGTTACCCCAACACAAATCATTTGTGGAACCCAGCATTTTTTACAGTGCAAGCACATTTTAACATCCTGACTTTACAACATTTTTGCCAGTTCTGTTGTTTGCAAGTAAGCAAATGACAACATACTTGACTAAAAAATTATACAACAAAGGTGGCCTCTTTGTGTTCCCCAAATTGCTTGTTTCATTTCTAAAACTTAAAATTGTGTCCTCACTTAGCCAGCCTTGACTTCTTCAAAACTAGTTTGAGTTTCTTCTGTTGAACACAAAAGGAGATGTTTGAAAGAACGTTGGAAACTGTTAATAATTAAGAAAGAAAAACAAATACTATGGAAGTCAATGGTTACAGGTTTCCAATATTCTTCAATATATCTTCTTTTGTGTTCAACAGAACAAGGTTGACAAAATTAACTGAAGCAATCTATCCCTTTTAATTGGAAAACAAACAAAGTTTCCTCCTGCTCGTGCTTACCTGAAACTGCCTTAAATCCCAGACTTTAAGGAGACCATCATCTCCTCCAGACAATATAAAAGGTTCAGTCCGGTTCCAGCTGATAACATTGACATCTGAAGAATGAGCCTCATTTGCTGACAGCATGGAATTGGGTGGTGCTCTAATGTCCCATATGCGAATGGACTGATCTACTGAACATGATGCAAAGACCTGGAGAGGAAGTGAAGCACTAATTTACTCATGATGTCCACTTTTTAAAGAAATAAAAATGTTAATATGTTTTTTCTCTTTAGAATGAACTACCGTGGCTTCAGTAGGAGACCACTGCAGGTCCTCAACAGATTTGCTGTGTGAGCTGAAAGGCCGCTGGTCTATTTTCCATGTGCCGCCCTCCTGTGGCTCCCAGACATGAATGTTCTTCTTACAGTCACCACTTACCAAGCGTCCTGAGGTAAGTGAACATAAAATGATTCAGTAAGTCAGATTCTAAAGCAGCAGTCCCAATAATCTAGACACCTTATTACATATTAAAAGTATAGCTAAAACATTTTATTTATTTACTCACATTAAATTGTTTCTAAACATGTTTCTAAAACAAGATGTACTGAAGATTGTTGGTAAAGACAGTCATTGACATCCAAAACTACTATGGAAGTCAATGGCTGTTTTTAACCAACAATCTCCAGTACATCATCTTTTGTGTTCAACAGAAGAGGAAAAAAAAAAAAAAAAAAAAAAAAAAAAACGCTCACAGAGTTTTGTAACCAGTGGAACAATCAAATGATTTTCCTCCAAAAAATCCCCTTACGATGCTTTAGGATCAATGATTTTCAAGTTCACCCATGTAAAGCAGCTTTTATTAAATCTATTCTATAGAAATAAAAGTGAAAAAGTAAAATGCATGGCCAAAAATTGTAAACTAGTCCTAAATGATCTTGATTATTTTTTAATGAAGAGAGAGAGAAAAAAGAAACCAATATGATCCACTAAGCCCATAGCATCCACACAGCTAACCTATTGAAGCTTTTTCATTTTATGTAAACAACATGGACAATGACATTAAAACATCAAACATTTTATCCATCATAACGGTTTTAGTCAATCCATGTAACTCACCTGGCACCTTGGGTGACCAATCAATGGCAAATCCTTCTGACATGTGACCAGCAAAACTAAAAAGGGGCGTGGCTTCCTTCTCCTGCTTGATGAAGGCCGACATCGCTGTTGAACTATGCACTGCTTCAAGTTGTTGTTGAAGGTCAAAAATCTCCACCTGGCCTTTCTCCGACCACACTGCTGCTAATGTCTGTTCCCCTCGCTGGGTGACCTGTTCAAATATCAACAGATGTTGTGTAAGTAAACTAGACATGACAAAGTTACCGACTTGGCTAACAATTGGTTCTGAAATTTAAAATGCTAACATCTTGTCATGCTAACATTTGAGCTCTGTTGAGTAGTCTAATCTTTTATTGACACAAGGCATCTGAGTTAAAGAGAAAATTTGCTGACTATTTACTCCAGTATTTTCCATTTTTAAGCAATCACATTCTCCAATGAACCAGCATTAATGAACCCTAGTCTATAACCCAGATTTAGCTCTGACGTTTTACTGATAAGTTAGTAACTAGCCTAACATTATAACTGAAATGTGTATAATACACATTTCACGACCACTTTGTTCCCTATTTGCTCACTTCTTCATTTGAAATAAAAACGTAAAAGTTCCGCAGTATTTTTCTCATATATCAGCTCACAGATAAATCTTCTGAGAGACGCGGCTTTCAAATGCTCCAGTGACTGAAGACTTTTGACTAGGGCTGCACAATCAATTGAACTTAAATAAATAAAAAGATGTGACTTGGCTGGTCGGCTCTGAGTGAACATACATGTGTTTGAACATACATGTGCAGTGTTTCCCCTAGGTTTACAGGTTGGGGGGGGGGGGGGTGTTGGGGGGGGGGGATTTGGCACGGCGCGGTGCGGCGCGACTGTTCAGACTAACACCGACACAAACACAAGGAGTCATGGTATTCGTTTGTTTCTTTTAATAAAAGAAGCAGTAAATAACTGAACAATTATTTAAATTGTACAACTGTACAAGCTAAAAGTTAACTTTTTTTTTATTTACAAAGTGTGCAGCTTTTTCTGCCTGTCAGGGGAATGTTGTGCAGCACTAGGTGTAACACTGGTCGTGGTTTTGTTCTCAAGGACCCCTCTCACCCTGCTCACAGACTGTTTTCTCTCCTGCCTTCCGGCAGGCGCTTCAGGCTTCCTCGGACAAAAACCAGCAGACTGATTTTGAGATACGCTAGTGTGGACGCGGATCATTTTCATGCTAACACTGTTTTAAAACTAAAACGCACTAGTGTAAACGGGGCCTGAGCAACAGCTTTTTCCCCAGAGCTGTCTCCCTTTTGAACTCTGCCCCCCACTGACTCTTTTGACCACCACACACACCTCCCACTCTCCTCATAACTTATACTCCTCACAATCACTGCACTACTGAACATTTGCACAATTAAAAATTGCACATATTCATATATTCATATATGTTGCGGACGAAAATGAGGAGAGGTGCGGACTCGGGGAGATCGCGGGAAAAAAGTAAAAGTGACCAGCGGACGGGGGAAGAGGGCGGTTGAGGAGGGGGATAGGTAAAATGAGGTGCCGGATCAGATTTCAGAGAGGTCGGATTCGGATCCGGCGTGTTTCGGCACAAATTAAGCCCTGCATAGGCTATTTAGCTTGTTTATTAAAAGAAGTTGTGATCTGGCACTATATAGAAAAAAAACATTAACTTGACTTCAAGGGGGGGCGGGGAAAGCCGTTGGGAGGGCGGGGCGCCCCCCTAATACTATGGTAGGGGAAACACTGATGTGTTTAGGTATAGTACATATACCGTTGTTTTGGGGTGATATAAACACACCCAGTCCTTTTTTTCAATTTAACAACATAAAAACGGTGGACCAATCGAAGCGGTTTTGAGACCAACTGCAACTTGACATAGGAGTGCGGTTTCCCCACCCACTAAATTGATTGACAGCAGCATATTAACATGTCTCCATATTAACGCATATAATCATATCTACAAGACAGGACGTGCGCAAAACATACGGGATTAAAAGATCTGTTCAGGTCATTAATCATCATCAAATGTGATCAAGAGTGAGTTTTACAAGTTTAAAATGTTTTTAAAACAGTGCATGTTTGTAATGAACTACAGCGATTTACTTCAGCTTTACTTCATCACCACAGCCACGTGTCAGGACAATTACATACATTAATATAATGGATGTTCATACAGCAGTGGATATTAACCGGTGCAAAAATAGTGCAAAGCTAAATGTGCGTGCGTTCTGTGTGCATGTATCCGCGGTGTGTCTGTGTGTGTTTTACCGGGAGGACTAGCATTAATCTGTTGAGGACCTGCAGTGGTCTCCTTCTGAAGCCACGGTAGTCCATTCTAAAGAGAAAAACCCTATTAACATTTTTATTTCTTTAAAAAGTGGATGTCATGAGTAAATTAGTGCTTCACTTTCTCTCCAGTGTGTGTGAATTTAGTAACGACATTGTATGTGACTCATCGTTCTAACTCCACAGCAAATTCATTAAATACTCATTGGTAAAGTTCTTACTGTAGTATTTCTCACAAACGTTACGTGAGATCTGCTTCATGTCTGTCTGTAGTCTGAGGCAGCCAAGGGTGGAGATTGAGGCACGCTGACAAGCATGTGGGAACGGTGGGCGGGGAGGACTAGCATTAAGGACACAGCCCACAAAAACCGCTAACTGGTGCTCAGAGCTACGAAATATAAACCTCTGAAAGGTATAATAAATAATCTGATTTTTGAGCTGAAATGCTAGAAACATTCTGGAGACACAAAAGACTTTTATTAAATCTGGAAAAAGGGGTAAACTTATAAACCCAGACCACTTGTGGCATAAGTCCCTCCATCTTGAAAGTCTCCAGACTGCAGCGATGCCTGCTTGAGGAAGTCAGGTTGAGTGATCAATAATAAATCTCCAAGTAAAAATCCAAGTATCAGTTAATAAATAAACTGCTTTCATTGATTAAGTGTGACTCATAACCACTCGACTAATGAATAATCTCAAGGAAGATTTTTTTTTCAAACACTCAACTGAAGTTATGAAGTAAGTTTGGAGTAAAAACATGTTATTAAATGTGGTATTTTCACATGCTTTCAGACATATCAGTAACACAGAGTCATAGTCATTTCGGTGCCACTGGTGCTGCGACAAGACATAAGCATCAAGGGGTATATCAAAGGCACACATAGGTGCGCGTTGTGTCACACCATCTCTTAACATTTAATTCTAAACAACTTTGAGGGTTATGGACACCATCTGCGATGTTAGACGTTTGTTCTTGTTGCTTAGGAAACGCACGCAAGTAGACAACTTGTGCAATACAGCACGTCCAGTAAGCGACTCCCTTCAGAGTCATCAACACGCATGTTCGCATTCATCAAATTTGCTTAAACTAAGCGTTGTAAAGTATGGCTATATTTTACAATCAAGTATTCTGACACCGCAACGTGAAGCAGATGCTTTACAAATGTTGCACGCAAGTAGGAAAACAAGTTGAACTCAATGAAACATTTGAGAGCTCATTGAATCAACTTAAAGGCAGAGCAATGCACGTCTTTGACAGCTTGCGACATCATCTGGCACTCTCACGGAGTACGTTAACATGGACACTGATACTCAGCTTTTAATATAATTAAGACAATACTCTGATTAAGAAGCTATATTGTAAACAGCGATTTGATTACCTTATACCTTATATTTGAATACCAGAATAGAGAACAATATGTTGCTGAATGAAAGTAAAAGTGCCGAACTAAGTCAAAAGATTAAAAATGAAACATCCAAAAATACATGGAACTCTGGAGGAAATGTGGATAGGCTGGTGACGCAATGACATTAATCAATATGCTATAACATGTAAAACGGGATCATGAAAGGAACATTCAAAAAGAAACTCATAAAAACACCTTAATCATATTACTGTCTTATTCAGATTAAGGTAAATCATTAGATTACTGATGTCCATGTAAATGTAGCCCCAAGCCCCGACCCTAGAAAAATGGTGTTCCCTGATTTTGATGACAGCCTTTCCACAGGTTAGTAGCAAGCTAATGTAATGTTAATTGCATAATGCAAATCTTGCATTCATGCGAACAAACAAATTATTTAAAAAATTGTAATAATGCAGTTCAATTTAAATATATAAAATATGAACTGATGTATGCTTTAAACCAATTATATTGTTCAATTAAAATGATAAAGAAATTTGTCAAATTAAAGAGTTATCCACCATAAATTTGTGGCTCTAAAGTATCGGTTCAGGCACCAGTATCGTTTTAAAAGTATCGATTTAGCACCCGTATCGAAATAACCCCAAACAATACCCAAACCTACTTTTGAGTGGAATTTCTGACTTGTACATACTGCTAAAAACCTTACAATGTGTACCTCTTAGAACCTCTATTTGTACATTACAAAACTATAATGAATCAAAATATAGAGGACCTACTCTGACTCTGTTGATGCCTCCATAATGTGGCATCATGGCCAGCTCCAATTGTGGTTTTGTATCTTCGTCTTCTTCATCTTCATCTTCATCTTCGTCACTTTCTTCATCACTGCTTTCATCTTCATCTTTTTTTTTTTCAGTTCCCTGAAGGTTGTACATGCGCATGACAATAAGCCTGGATTGAGAATGAGAAAAATGTCATCATCTCTGGGTCCTGATTGGGGAAGTCAAGCATCATAAACTTCTATTGAAAATTAAAATTAGCGCTGTGAGTTTACCTGTTGCTGAATGCAGTGTCTGCCTGTGTTCCAGCACATAGCACCATAGAGAGAGGAAACTGCTCTCTCCTGTCTCCTTCTCCATCACGCACCACATCAAAACTCAGACATGGAGCACCTGCAGCCGAAAGACAAGTTCACCTATTATATTGGAATTTCACAAAAAATCTAAATCAACATACATTGTTATAAACATGTTGTTGTCTACATTAGTTAAAGTTAAAAGATTCTTATGAAACTTACTTATGCATAACTTAGTATAAAAATAAACTACTACTACTATAGTACAAATAAAATTGTTTATCTGTATGGTTTTACTGCACAATACTTGAATTTAGAGAGGATTATCATCAATGGAAATAATAAGTATATTACTTTAAAATAGGGCTGCACGATGTTGAAAGAACTGACATTGTGATATTTTGTTTTTCTGCGATATACGTTGCGATATGAATATAATAATTTCACAAAACATTACCTAAATAACTCTACTTGTAAAGAATTTACACATCTGCATAAAACATAATAAACCATTTGCAAGCATAGATGAATCCAACAGAAAATTTATTTTAAAAATGTTTTGTGTTTTATGGTTTTCTGTGGAGAACATACATTTAACGTTAATCAAATATATTGTCTTCATTGTGTAAATAATAACATACAATTTAATCAATGTTTAATTGAAATTCTTGGCTTAAGTTTGCTTGATATCTTAGTCACAATTCCTTGGAACAGAGGGGACGGGGAGAGATACATCCCCTCTCACTTTTAGAGACAGACCATTTAGAAACAGGTGACTAATAATTATATTAACGTAAACTTTTCGATATCATTCAGCTGACCCCCCATATCTGCTACGCCTCTGCTGCAATGTGACTATTGCAGATGTGCACATTGCGATATCAATGCTAAAATGTTATATTGTGCAGACCTACTTTATAATAATAATAATAATTATTATTATTATTATTATACCAACGATTATTATTATTAATAATAATAAAATAATAACGTGAATATGAGAAAGTCAGAAGTGTGACAATGACTATAAACTTGAAATAGCAAAAAGAAAATTATTCTCATTATAGTTAGAATTGAGCGGTCAGTAAGACATGAACATCATTAAGTTTTATTCTGAAAAATCAACCAACTACTTTTCACCTTTAAAGTAACTAATATTATTAAAATAAATGACAAAAGTATACAAGAAAGCTAGAATTATCAAAACCATCACAGATGAGAATGATTAATGCACTAGTAATAACAACAACAGGTAATTGTGCTGAAAACAGTGCTTTAAAGTACAGAAAAATATATAAGTAACAAAGTCTTATTATTAGCAGTCAATAAATTATGACAGTAGTAATACATGACCTAGAGATTGAAGAATAACAGATTCGTATGCTGTTATCTTTCAGCACAATTTTCAGTACACATCTTTAAAAGTATCATCATAAAAAGACCATTTTAACAATGTTTCAAAATGGTATTGTCATAGTATATGTAACAAAAATATCATGTTAAAAATATCTAATTATATCTAACGTTACTGACTTGTTTTTGCGATGGCAGCCTACTTTTTTCTTATCTTTTTTTAAAATTATGCAATATACAAGCCTCATGCAAACATTTACAACCCACATCTGCTCATAAATACATCGTGCAAACTTATATTTATTGGACACTTCGGGTAGCGACTGACCGGTCTGGCATTCGTGATACATGCGGTAAGCGGAGTGGTCCATCTCGAGTTCTTCTCCCGGCTGAAGCGGCTGCAGGCCGGGCACAAACACTTTCTCCTGCCCGTCACCGTTCTGTTCTTCTCCTTCCATATCATCCTCGTCGCTTTCACTCGCCTCCATGTCCTCAAACTCATCCTCCTCCTCCTGCAGCAACGTGTGTTCGTCGGACGCGGACATTTTGAGAGAGCGGCGGATTTCCGCTTCACGCCACGTGGTTTAAAGCGCTCGTCTGACGGTGAGCCCTGTACAGATTTGGAAAACATCCCAAGCTTGAGCTTGCGGGAAATGTTGACCTAGTAAAGAATGTTTTCCCGCAATCACCATTCGCACTTATATTGTCTTGAGCATGTAAGCATGTAAAAATATGTGCATGACTTCTTTGCTGAAGAAAAAGTATTTCCAGAAAAAAGTATTACTTGATAACATAATGAAATAACAAGAATAATAGTACATTATTATTTATTATTATTGCTATTATTATTATTATTATATATTTATGGCATTTATTTACTTACCACTGCATTATTAAAATAAAAAGTTTTTAATTATTAAAATAAAAAGCCATTTAAAAAGACAAGTATATGTGAAGTATATTAAAAAAATGTAAAGTATAGCGATTCTAAAATCTGGGAAATAAATTTGGTGTGTGTTTGTTTGTGTGTGTGGTTTAGGCTGGTAACAGAGTCTTGGTCTGTGCAAGTTTTCATGTGGTTTGGCTCAATTGTGCTAATACAGAACACATAGGCTGCATTTGTACAAAACAAGCCCTGCAAAATTAGGAACAAAAGTAATGTTTGTCAAAAATAAAATTTAATTGTTCGCTGACTGGACAATTATCTCACAAAAAATAGTAACCAGTTTAGCCATGGTGTTTGTAGATCGACTGCACTGTATTTTATAATACAAATAATAATAAATACAACCAAATATATGGTTAGCTACAACACTTTTGCTATAGGCTAATAATAAAGTAAAAAAAAAAAAATTGTGTTGTGTTTTATGTACATTTTCGAGACGTCCCAGTCCTTAGCTGTAGGCTTTAATGTGGCAAGACTGCAAAATTGTGTGAACAAAAGGTCTCTGTGGCGTCTTGTTGTTTGTACCATCATCTGCAAGTCCCTCCATCCATCTGACACTAGAGAAAGTCCTCATACACACACTCTGACAAACAAAAGCGTATAGTCAGGATCAAAAACAACTGTAATTATTATTCAGCTCATGCACACACGGCATTAACTTTTAAGATTTTATTTATATATAAAAATCTACAGGTAAAAACAGACAACACATGTACATCAACAACAACAGACGGATTGTTAAATTTGTTGGAGTAAAACGTGTTTGTAGTAGTAACCTTCTCTACAGGGATACTTGTAAACATGACTTTTGTAACCTTTTTCTTTTCATTTCACAAAGCTTGCATAAGCTGACACTGGTGCTGTGGTTCCTATGCTACAGTTTTACAGTCTCAAATGGCTTGAATTTACTGTAGTATATATGTTTTGTTGCGTCCTCCTAAACACTGAGCAATAAGCGGATACTTTTGGCTTCATGTATAGTTTGCTTTTTCACTACATTCATTGTTAAAACATTCAGTCGACAGGTTTTACCTGAATTATTACGAATGACACATAATTCACAATTCAGAAACACGTGGAAAATGATAGATTCAATCAGTGCAGACATGATGCAGGAAAAAAACACACGAGTGTGAAAAGTACAGGTACAATTGACCATCATATTGGACATTTCTGTGTTCAAATCCTCCCTTTTCCACAGAGATGGATCCATAACTGCATCCAGAAATTTCGAGACACTGTATCCAGATTTCTCATGCAAGTGCTAAGCTTTTTTAGCAGTGTAAAGTGAATTAGCTTCCAAACTGAACCGAAGAGACAAACACAGCAGCTGTCCTTTCAAAGTGAAGCCTCCTTCTGGCTTAATTTGGTGACACATTTAAAACTGATTTCTCGTATCTCACCAGATCAGTCTTGATGTTATCCACAGAACAGATACAGTCCAGTGAGAGAAACTTGGAGAACGTGTCTCTGCATAGGCGTTGGTCAGATCGTGGTGTATTTTACTAGTCTCTCCTTCTTTCAGAGGCTGCTGCTCATCCACCGTTTCTTGATTCTCCACTTTCTTTTCCTCCTCTAATGCCGAATTTCCTTGATCAGCTTCAATTGGTGTGGGGAAGATGCAGGGATGCTCTCCGAAAGCACAATCTAAACTGAGCCATCGTGTGAAGAGGGATGAGGTTGAGAAGAGAAGACCTTCAGGTGATGACTCAACATATGGGAAACCAGAGAGATCCGGACGTTCCAGGATTTTCTGTTTACAAAAGATTACAAATAACATTGACTACAAGATCTGTCAATAATCAAAAATGAAGTTTGTTGCTACAGCATTTGAAAAGATGCTGTGATTATGGTAGGATAAAAGCGGAAGACAAATGTATGTACAGTTTATATATGACAGTACCTCTTTTGCTATGTTGTTCAATGTGTGTGTCAGCTCACTGATGAACCCATATTTGAGGTGAACTCTGTTGAGGTGCTGGAGGAGCTGAAGCCAGGAATCAGACAGGATTGCAGCAGCACTGAACACACAACACTACACACAAACACAAATAAATCAAAATTAATTTGTCTCTGTATTTAATAAAGTTTATAAAAACTGTCAAGGTGAGTGAATATTTTTTTTAATGGGTCAGTGGCAAATACAAGAGATTGAAGAGAAAAACATCCTTAGACATTGTATTATGTATCTGTGAAAAATATTGTAAATGTAAATTCCTGCTATTTTGCTTTAATGACTAAAAATAACAAAAAAAAAGATGTGGAGGTACAATCAAGTATATTCTCTTATTTTGTCGCCCTTTGTGCTCATCGTCAGAACACAAATGAAATCAAATGAATCTAAATTGTAGAGATATATACAAACCCACAACTGTTAAAGCACAAAGTGCTTTAAACATCCATTATAAAATAAAGATAAATGTACAAGAACTGAGTGACTTAATCCAAGTCTTTAGAAGAGACACAATCTTATATAAAAATCACATATGATTTAACTTTTATTAACATTTAACTTTTGATCGGCGAATCATGTTTACAGCATTCAGAAAGCTGTGCTTGCTTGACACGTGAGAACCAATGAGGTTCATTCTTGCATGTGGCACAGCATGTTTGATCTTTTGCAGGATTAAGTGGTTATTCTTGAGCTTTTGCTTGTGTTCACTTGTCTGTGTTTTTAATTGGATAATTAAATCTGTTCATCCTATAATGAGCATGTCTCTTCAGAAGACATTAATTGGGGTGAATAAATCCACATCTTTAGATTCTTTACGTCTTTAATAAGCATATTCGAGCACAAATAGGACTGTGTTCTTTCGTGTGCTGAGTTTGGAACTACAAGAGGGTTATGAATATGCATTTAGTGATGAACACATTTTAAAATGCTTTTCTTTATACAGAATAATCATATTGAGGACTGTCTTTGATACTAGGCCCCAATAATTCAGAAATCTAAATACGTGTGTCATTATTGCAAGCAACTGAAGGGCATTTGTGTTATATTTTTGACAAACAGAGAAAAAGATCATGTAAATAAAACGTGCATCATCACGTCACTGGCCCGTGTTGAACTGTCATTCTTACCGGCTCATTGCACAGCGCGCTGTCGTTGAAATAGTGTGACACGGCGTAGTTCTTCGGGAACACTTCTGGCTGCAGAATATATATTAAAACGTTAAATTGCACCTCATTTAACAAAGCCGAGCTTAAACTTTCGATACACGTGCTTCTCATCGATTACCAAAACGACAGAGCAACAATAAGGTCAGTAAATCGACATGAGACTGATAAAACCGACGGCGAACTTTCTAGCAAGCAAATAGGAATTATTAAAAATGCGAAACTCACGAATCCGGTCGTTCTTTCAATGTTTACGGAGTCCTGCAGATTTTTGATCGTCGTCTTCATAAACTCATCGCACCCACTTCCTTGAACAGTCAATATTGATAGAAGTAACAGCACTGAAAGGCAAAGGTAAACAACGTGTGCACCAGAGCGTTAAAAGCCCGAGTATGATCAAACTACACAACATTTAATACAGTAAATATCTCAAACACCAAACGCCAAGCCTGATAAAACAGCAGTTTTGATGTGCACATCATTTAATCGTCAGTAAAGCGCGTGAATCGCGTTACCTGTTGGTGACATGCTTCTACCGGCCAATGTGGGCCATATTCCCCATGTTCTTCAGAACCGCACGACAGATTGCTGCACCAAAGTTATGGAAGAAACTCAATCGCAGTGGCTTTCCCAGCAGCCTCTTTCAGTAAATCCTAACCCACGTCTCCTTTTCCTCCAACTGCTGCACTTTCTCCCCAGTTCCTCATTGACAGCTGCTCTCCTTTCAGTCTCACTGGCTTAATCCCAATCAGACATTTGGAAATTCCCAGTCTTCAGATGGAAAAAAAAGAAAGAATTCTGATGGATACCAAGCTACTCCTCTGTTTCCTATGGGATTTAAGTTTCCTGTTTCTTTTACTCCTCGTGCTTTCCTTCTTCCTTTTCAGTCACCTTGTTTGGAGGCTTTGGTTTCTAGCAGGCAGACTTGGGAGCAGAACATTTGATCCGTCCTGAATGAGCAGAGGCAGTGTGGTGGCTGTTTGCACTCTGAAAGTGAAAGTCATAGCAGTTCAGTCTCTCTCCCAGCTCTCTTTAAAGCTCCCCACCCCTTTACCTCATTAAACAGCATGCACTCCCCCTCTTTTTCTCCTCTCTTTATCAGTACTCAATGCACGACCTTCCCGGGGTTAGTCTTAGTCATGCAGTCTGTTTTTAATTTCCCTGCTCCCCACTCAAGCATTCACGTCTGTTGCTCCTTCAACCCCTCATAAGGGGGAAGTGATGACTAGGCATACTGGCTTTTATGCTTGCAATAAAAAGCCATGTTTATGTAATTCACTCTTTTCCAGATTACTCATTGTCAGACATGTGATGCCTATATAAGATTAATTCAAGTATGTTGTCACTTATGTGGACAAAGCCGTCAGTTTGTGGTTCAAATGCAGCAGTCACATGAGAGATTGAATCAAAGAAACATTGTTCTTGTTGCATAATGTGTGTTTGTGTGTGTGTGGCTTGTGATAAAAGTGTTGGTAACACTTACAATTTCAATTTGTAGTATTAGTTAAAGGGATTGTTCACCTAAAAATTAAATAATTACTCCTCATTTACTCTCTCTATGGTAGTAACAAACCATCTGTCATTATTTTTGTCTGTTAAACAGAAGATATTTTGAAGAATGTTGGAAACCAGTAGCAATGATATAGGATAACAATGTGTAGGAAAGGCACAGGAAGGAGAAAGACAAATTAAAGGTACAATTCACTCAAAATTACAATTATGTCATAACTTACTCATCCTTTATTTGAGTTTTTTTTTTAACACAAAAAAATATGTATTTTGAAGAAAGCTGAAAATGTGTAACCATTGACGTCCTTCCTGCCAGAATTGGGAGACTCTAAGGTTTAAAACTGCTTGGAGTTGCATAAATGTGAGTACATTTTCATTTTTGGGGTCACTTTTGTCCCTTTAACTACTGGTTTCCAACATTCTTTAAAATATCTTCTTTTGCGTTCAACAGAAAGAAAAGAACTCAACAGGTTTAGAACAAGTTGTGGGTGAGAAAACGATGACAGAATTTCAATTTTAGGGTTGCCTGTCTGTTTAATTAGTTAATATTAATGAGTGAAGAATAGTTTTAGGCCATTAATCTTAGCGGATGATAATCTCTACGTTCACTAATATGTTTCTAAAGAGTCAAAGTTGCATCTCAATGAAAGTTTTCTCATTGCATTATTGCAGTGTTATCGAGCTGTTATTACAAATTTAGAGTAATAAATTTAGAGTTATTACAAATTGATGAGTTGCTACATGGTAGAACATAAATCTTACAGTAAATCTTAATGAATGTATTATTATCTATGTGCGTCAATATCCTATATCCTAGTAATAATACTCCATCATCAATCAGCGTCTGCAGACAGGAGCGTACGTATCTTGCAATCCTCCTCAAAGTGACATCCACATTCACACATTGGCACATTTGGCTGAATATCTTCTTTCATTTAACCTGCAATGATGACTTGTTACACATTTTTAATCCCCCCACAATTATATGATTCAAATAACTTGATGTATATACAAGTTTCTCATGACCACCATTATGAGTGTGAAACATGCAAACTTCCATTGACAAATTCACAAATGGGTGAAATTTTGTGATTTGAATGATTTTGGAAAAGATTTAAACGATTTAAACAGCGATGACAGAATGACAATCATATTTGTGGCTCTACTGGGATTCCTAAATAGAGTCTATGAATAAATCATGTTTTAAATTGGCCTCTTTTTAAAAATCAGCAGTAACCTTTATTGTTTTGATTCTTTAAAACATTCCTTTTTTTGCTATTGACCCACAACATTGATTGAGCTGATTATTCAGAATGATATCTGCTAATTAGATTAAATCATATTAACATTGACTGAACTGGCTTTGACAAACTTGTCATATCACTTACCCTGTCAATATTTAAAGCATTAAACATTTACCATAAATACTGCCATGCAGATTATTAGCAGTCCAGAATGCAGCACAGATCAGATGTTTTTTCCAACACTCTTCTTTTTAATCACAAAAAAATCCCAATTACAGATTATTAGCTATATATATATATATATATATATATATATATATATATATATATATATATAGCTAATTATATATAATTATATATAATTATATATAATAATATATATATATATAGCAATATTTTTTCCAGGGATGGGTTGCAGTTGGAAGAGCATCCGCTGCATAAAACAAATGCTGGATAAGTTGGCGGTTCATTCC
>CAIGQQ010034599.1:3253941-3285494 GCA_903798035.1 Danio albolineatus | reverse complement strand
TATATATATATATATATATATATATATATATATATATATATATATTCATTTATTTATTCTCTAAAATACACTATTTAAAAAAATCACTCAAAAAATACATAATAATAATAATAATAATAATAATAATAATAATGACGTTATTTAAAAGGAGGTGAAACAGCACAATTTAATTTAACTTGAATGTTTTATGTTCAATCCACTTACATTTGTGATAACTTATAAGTTAACTTAATTTCTTTATGTTGTCAAATCGATTGTGTGAAACCCAGCATTTTTACAGCGTAAGAAGCAAATTCAGTGATGTGTGATGGAAATCTTATAAGCATAAGTGTTCAGCTGACCTTCAGCACATTGAAAGCTGACTGGATAAGACCAGGGTCTGCACCTCTCCATATGACCTGGTTTCCCATGAGTACATGCCATGTTAACAGCCGAAAATCTGCAGTGCCCAAGACCTGCCAGTTGATCAAATATTGCACGGTCAAACAACTACTTGGTAAACACAACTTGTTACCTGTACTGTTGTACACTTTTCTTTACCTGTCGTAAATGTCTTAGTGATTTGAATTTCGGCCCAATGAGGTCCTCTTGCCTTCCATCATCAAACTGAAAGTCTTTAGCCTGAACACTCTCCGATTGACTGGACTGTGAGTTAGATCCGCCCCCTTCAGCACCGTCCCAGCCACTCATCTCTTCCTCCTGCTCTGTTGAAGAATTATACGAAGTGTGAATTTTCTTTTTGCCAAACATTGTCAAAAACTTTACAATATATTAATGTCTTACATAAGGGGTTCCCAAAATAACGACCCCCAAAATAACAATGCTTCTAAGGTGGTTATAAATATAGAAACTTTGCACGCAACAGCACAAACACACCTATAGGCTCAAGTTTATTCTTCATTTAATTTGAAGAACGCCACCCAGAGATCCTCCTCCAAGTTCATCATGGCCTGTATTTATTTTTTATGTAATTTAGTGCTGTAAAGATGTCAGACAGTTTAGGCTTGTGCCATAAAATCTGATATGCTGCATATTGTTGTGTCTTTAATATAACGTAATCTCCCCAGGGGTCGCAGTCCAATGGAGAAAAAAAAAATTAATACGCTGATGGCTTTTTATTTGCATGTTTTTTTTATGTAACTATTAACTAGTATTTTTATTTTCTGTAGGTAATAAAGAAAAACATGGTCATTTTTATAGTCTAATAAAATCGATTAGATATTTGGAAATCACAGAGCGACCCTCCTTTATTGATTCATGTTGAACTGCTTATTCTCCAAAAGTGTGATTTTTATTCTTATCATGGTCAAACTAAAAATATTTTATTGTCTGAATACAAGATCTGGAGTATGTGAATTTACAGTTTCGGTGCTGTGCCTTTTGTACTTGTTCTAAAAACAGGTTTACTGCACAAGCTTTAGCTTTGGAGACTGATAGTTCTCCTGAGATCTGAATCCAAAAAAAAAAAAAAGAAGAAGATAATAATAAAAATCTTGTTTAAAAACTACTTCTGCAGACTCCTTTGTCTGTTTTAATCCATCTGTAAATATGTGTTTATAATGAGGAAGACGATCATTTATATTTTTGAATTCTTGTTTGTACTCATTTTGGTCAAGTACTACTGTTTGGCTAGGTTCCAAAAGACCCTTCATTTGTGTTGCTCCAGGGAGGAATAGCGCTTAAAGAAAGACTCTCTCTCTCTCTCTCTCTCTCTCAAAAAAAGGCAGCTTCTGTAGTTAACAACCATTTTTGAAATCATTCAGCCATTTTCTCAGTCTGGCAGAAGCACTTTTAACTTAGCTTAGCATCATTGAATCAGATTAGACCACTAGCATCTCACACAAACATGACCAGTTTTAATAATTTTCCTATTTAAAGCAAATGCTACACACTCCCTGTGCAAGCAGGTGGTAACGCTGGAAGTAGCCTAGCTGGGGACCACAATCAGGTACTACATAATATAATTGTGCCTGCTGTAGACATAGTACAGCAGCAAAAATCTCTGATTATTATTCCAGAATAAGAGTATATTTCATAGCCTCTTCAACTGCCTAGTTTTTTTTTAAAGTTAGTACACGATGTGACTACAGAAGAGTCAAGCTTTGAATTGGAAAATAACTGAAAAACGGCCCCGCGGTGGCACAGTGGGTAGCACAATCGTCTCACAGCAAGAAGGTCGCTGGTTCGAGCCTCGGCTGGATCAGTTGGCATTTCTGTGTGAAATTAGCATATTCTCCCGTGTTAGTGTGGGTTCTTCCAGGTGCTCTGGTTTCCCCCACAAGTCCAAAAACATGCGCTATAGGTGAAGTGGGCAAGCTAAATTGGCCCAAGAGTGTGTATGGATGTTTCCCTTTGATGAAGGGACTAAGCCGACAAGAAAATGAATGAATGAATGAAAAACTTTGGTACATTTTGAGTGATATGCTAATGGTTGAATCAGATTAAATCATGTATGCTAAGCTAAACTAAAAGTGCTCCCACAAGACCCAGAGATTGTCTGAATTGATTTAAATATGGCAAAACTCAACTGTTTCACTGAAGGGAAATTGTAAATTTAGCCTATTTACAAAAATAGTGGAGTGTTCTGCTTCTGAAAGTCTGTCCATATTAACACTCTATTCTCCAGATATGACTTGACAAAGGGTTGCATATTGGACTACTAGTGATGGTTGCTTTACTTCAATATGTTAACTTTGGTTAAAACATTCAGGGTATCTCCAATCCAAAGTCATATATATATATATATCTTTTTAACTATATTTACTAAAAGTGAGGTAGTTCTAATTTTGTCAGCGAAAACAAGAATAGAAACTGTTTATTTCCTATAGCTTGACACAAACAGAAACTTGACAGGTCCTCTGCGCTAGTGACTGAAAACTATGAATCCACTCATCTAATGAATGAACAGCACATTGTTGTGGACAACAAAAGATAAGACTAAAATGTAGTCAAAAAAGATCAAAATGACCAACATTGCAATTTGTTATAATCTGCTGCATTGAGAGGTTCATTCATTAGATGAGCGAATCAGAGCGTATACATAGTCATGTTACTGGCGCAGCAGACTTGTCAAGTTCCTCTTTGTGATAAGCCATTTTCATTGACGAAACGAACCCTGCAATTAAGATCATTTGAAGTACCTAGATGAGCCTGTGTTATTAGTTTTACCGGCTGTTATCTGAGAATAACTTAGAAGGTCTGGATTGACCAATCAGAATCAAGAATTCCAGGGAAGCATGTAAAAATAACAGATTAAACTTCCCAAAGTTCATAACTGAATGACAGGACAGCTGTTTGTTTGCCAGTGTCATGAGCAGTCAGTTGGGAAAGGAAAAATGTGGGTCAGACACCCAGTTAAAAAATCAATTTATTAAGAGACAAACTCATTTAATCCTACGGAATCAATAACCTCACATGATACCAAAACCCCCCCACACATTTCTATTCAGATTGTTTAATCTGGCTGTGTGCAAAAAAATGTTTATCACCTAATTTTTGTCAAATAAACAATAAGTCTTAATTCTCTTGCTGTTTTATATATCATTACATATAACTGATTTAATGGATTCATTTACCAGTTTGTCTTTCAATAAGAACGAGTGTATCTTCTGTGGGCGCTCCTTCCAAAAGCTTCTCTGTCAACCGACTGCCACAAGCTTTCAGCAACCTACAGTACAGAGAATTAAAGGGGTCAGATGATGCAATTTCATCCTTTCCTTTGTCTTTGAAGTGTTGCAAGCTGTTTGTTCACAGATAAGATCCGTGACGTCTAAACGAAGAAAGGCTAAACTTGGCGAAACCTAAAGAGATATTCTTTATAAAGTTAAGAATTGCCAGCTCCTTCCTCAACTGCCTTAATCCAGCAAACCCAACAAATCTACCTCAGTCAGTGGGAGAGATTGTAAAAATAGATAAAATGACCCAAATTTATTTTTAAATACAAGTACAGGTACATTTATGATACCAGTAAGAATGCTAGCTTTGAAATCAAGTGTTAAAAAATTATATAAAGTCACAATTATAGAAATAAAGATGCAGTTGAAAGATTACAAGAAATTAAACCAGAAAAAATGAAAAAAGAAATTGCAATTGTGTTATATAAAAGACACAACTATGAAAAATAAAGCCACAACTGTGGCAATTATGAGAAACGAGGTTGAATTTATAAGAAATAAAGTTGATAATTGGTTAAAAGTCAAAAGTTTACTCAATGACAAATAAAGTTACATTTAAGAGAGAAAAAAAATCTTAATTTTAAGATAGAAAATTGTGAGAACAAAAATATTAACAAAAAGTCTTAATCTAACATAAACATCTTAACATAAAATTACAATTATGATATATATAAAACCATTTCAATATTTAAAGAAATTTATAAGATATAAAGTTGGACAATTATGGCTTTAAAAAGTTGTAACTATGGAAATAAAGTCATAATTATAAGAAATAAATTAGCAGTTTTGATATATACACTACCTGACAAATGTCTTGTCGCCACAACAAATAATAACTTGACTTGTAGTTGATCATTTGCTATCAGAAGTGGCTCATATGAAAGGCAAAGGCCTCTAGACTTTGCTTAGACAAAAGTTTGTGACTTAACAGAAATATTGTAGAGCATAGAATATAAAGTCATGGTGCAGTGGAAAATGAATTAATATTGTGTATGACTCCCATAAGCTTGGACGACTGCATCCAGACATCTCTGCATTGACTCAAATAACTTATTAATAAAGTCAACTGAAATGACAAAGAAAGAGTTCTTGCAGGACACCCAGAGTTCATAAATGTTATTTGGATTCATCATCAATGTCTCCTTTCATCTTTCCCCAGACATGCTCAATAATGTTCATGTCTGGTAACTGGGCTGGCCAATCCTGGAGCACCTTGAACTTCTTTGCTTTCAGGAACTTTGATGTGGAGGCTGAAGTATGAGAAGGAGTGCTATCCTGCCGAAGAATTTGCCCTCTCCTGTGGTTTGTAATTGAATGGACAGCAGAAATGTCTTTAGGCTGTTGATTTTGCTCATCCACTCAACAGATCTCTCGCATGCCCCCATACTGAATGTAACTCCAAACCATGAATTTTCCTCCACCAAACTTGACTGATTTCTATGAGAATCTTGGGTCCATGCGGGTTCCAATAGGTCTTCTGCGGTATTTGTGATGACTGGGATGCAGTTCAACAGATGATTCATCGGAAAAATCCAAATGATGCGACTTTCCCAAATGATCAACTACAAGTCAAGTTATTATTTGTTGCTCTTACAACTGGGATTGTAGTAATTGTAATGTAGTAATTGTAAGCAGGCGCGTAACATCCACTAAGAACATCAGAACGTCTAAAATGTGAAATGGCAATTGTAAGATACTGTATATAGCCTAATTTATCACAACAGTATAAAATACTTTTGTTAATATACACTATTGGTCAAAAGTTTGGGATCAGTGCGATTTTTAAATGTTTTAAAATAAGCTTATCCTGCTCACCAAGGCTGCATTTATTACATCAATACAGTACAAATTGTGAAATATTATTGCTATAAAATAACTCAAAATTATGATGTCAAAATTATGAGAAATAAAATCACAATTGAAAAATATAGAGGGCCAGTTACGAAAAAAAAAACAATAAAATTCAAAGTACCAATTGTTTTCAGTCATGTGACCCTCAGCAGAGGCTGGCAGACAAAAAAATAATTGGCCTTAATGGCAGCTGCACTGAGATCTCCATAAAAACGCAGCACAAACCGGTCATATTTCCATCCATTTCAAGCTACAAATATTTGGATCAACAGAACAAAACCAAGATATGATCAAAAACTATAAATTGTGGCAACTTGAGATCCATTTACTGCACCCACAACCATTTTTCAGTCATTTAAATGGCATCATGTCTTACTTCTAACATTATCTATTGGATACTACTCAGCGATTTAATCATTAGTGATGGCATTATAGCACGTAAGTGTCTGTTTTTATATTTGGTGTCGGCTTCTTTTACTTGCTAGTATGGAGTATCTATACATTCACTTCTGCTATTTATACTTTGATATTCAATTTATACTTTAATTGCACTTAACCTGCAAATTAGAATAGAAACTGTATAAAAAGCATACAAAGGCACTGAAAGTTATAAGTGCCATGGATTGTTATGGGTCAATGATGCAACCATGGGCACAAATGCATACATTTCTCCTTTCTGGCTGCTCTTTCTTTGAAGGAATTAAGTAGAAGCACACCTCAGGTGTGTCTCCTCGTCGTTTAGTGATGCTAAACCTTATTGCACTACAATTATAGGGCTTTTTAGCTAAAAAAAAGAGAGTAATCTTTAAGCCTGTGCCTTGGTGGTCAGCGGGAGATGTTTTGCCTGTCAGCAGAGTGTTCCCCTAATGGTGTGACGACGCGTAAAAACTATCAATTGTGAGAAATTCAATTTTACTATAAAGCGATATAGTGTTGTTGGAATTGGCTATATCTCTCCATGATAATAAACCCTGAAAATTGTTATGGAATTCCACGAGACAAGTCCACGAGAATGGTTAGGCACTAAAACAATGAACTGGCTAATCTGAGAAGAAAATCAGGAGACCAAAACTAAGATCAAAGTAGATCATTTACATTTACAAGGTCTTATTATGGTGTATCTTGTAGCTTTATATTCATGTTTGGTATCATTTTAAATGTCTCTGTGTGAGTGGTAAAGTGGTCTTAAGGTCATTGTAATATTTCACTGGTATTTGTTGAATTTGGTTTTGACTTTGATGAAATCTCTGCCAGATGCTTCCCCTCCAGAGATGATTAACACATCAATACACTAGGCAAGGGTCACGTCCTGTTGGGTATATAAGGTAAATATGTGGTATAGGCCAGTGGGTAGGGCTGGGTATCGAGTTTGATACTTTTTAAGCACCGACCGAATCGTCTCGATACTATCGAGTATCGAAAAAAATCATTTTCGTTCGGTACCAAATTTCGATACCCAAGGGTATAATCTTCTCAACGTCAGTGAGCTAGAAAACCTGCGGCATCTCTTAACATATGCCCGGATCAAATGCTGGTGATGAGCCTGAATCAGCCTGCTGCGAGGCTGTCTTGAAAATCAATAGTTTACGGCAGTATTACGCCCACTCGCCCAGAGCTTGTCAAATGTGAGGCTGTAATGCGTACACTACACTTTAAAGCATATCATAAATTCAACGCAAACAATGTTTAGGCGATCAAAAGTATGGCTACATTATGCAAAGATTGGCGGCAACAGCGTGCGATGCAATATCTATAAAAAAGTCATAAGACGAAGACTGGCAACACGTCTAATATGATAATGTGGCCGTTTAAGCGAAGAAAATTAAAAGAAGAGACATCAAACGCGGGATGAACACTTTATGAACCGATCGCTTTATTTTCCTCCTCGACACACACGCTTAAAGGGGAAACACATTCTTAAAGGGGAAACACACCCCGTCACTTTCAGCTCTCTTAAAGGGGAAAAACAACTAACACAACTCGTGAATGCTGTCACATGTATAAATGTATGCGCCACAATAAAACACCTCGCAGTACACGGAATTAATTTACGAGCAGAAAGTTGCTCCGTGTTTGACTGCAAGAAGATCACGCCAGCGCAGTCATCATCATCATCATCCTCAGTATTTTCCTGACTTCAACAATGTGCCCAGCACAAGCGTACTCCGTGACTGATGAGGATAACTGCGCGATGGCTGGGGCTCCGAAATGTAAACAGACATACAATACTAAAATGCTTTGAGGTTAACAGTAAATGATGAAGTTTACATTAAACTTGTCTTATTTAAATGTCCACCCTAATGTTGTTCCAAACCCATAAGATCTTTTTTTACATTCAGAACACAAATAAAGATATTTTGGATTTAATCCAAGAGCTTTCTGATCCTCACATCGTTGAATATTTATTAAAATTATTTTTGTTTACTTTGCGCACAGAAGTATTCTTGCAGCTTCATATAATTATGATTGAACCACTTTTATCACATGGACTTATTTAGACTATGTTTTTGGTTCCTTTCTGAACATTGAAAAATGCATATTCAGTAAATCTATGGGAGGATCAGAAAGCTCTTGGATTAAATCCAAAATATCTTCATTTGTAGATAACTAATGACAGAATTTCAATTTTTGGGTGAACTAAACCTTTAAGCAGCAGTAAGCCTCACAAATACTTAAAATTCATTGACTTAAAACCGCTTGACCTTTATTAAAACTGTTTGCACTAATATATTGCGTTAACTGCACTTTGTTCATTTTGTGCTTTTGTTCTTTGTTTAGTGGTCTTAGAGATAAGCCTGCTGTGAAAAGTGTCACAAACATCCTGAAAAAAATAAAACCAAAGTTTCTCTGAGATTGTGTTATGTAATCTTGTTAAAATATATTTCTTAAAATAAAAGTATCGAAAAAAGTATCGTTCGGAACCGGTATCGAATTCAGGGTATCGGTATCGAAAATTTTGGAACGATACCCAGCCCTACCAGTGGGACTCTGTAGCCAGAAGACCCCATTGCAATGTATAAATTTCTGAGCTCTATCTCAGAACTTATATGTTGCAATGTCTTTCTACATGGTCAGGTATTAATCTTTAACTCTGTTGTACAATTTGAATTGGCTTATCTTGTGTAATTATGTGAATTGGAATGGAAAATCTTTGCCTGACAAATAAACGTAAAATTCTTGTTTAAACTCTCATATCTCCTGACAATCACTGACTTAATATGATATAATCTAGTGGCTAAATTGAACTTTCTTTATGTATGAGCATTCAAATTATAATAAATTGGAATCAGATTAAATTCGGAATTGGAAACGAATTAAAATTCTGTTTTCATAAGTAAAAATATTTATATTCACATGTGCTAAAAGGCTTAGATGCATTTACCTTCACCCATACTGTTAGCTCCGCCATTGGACTAATAGATGGACTCTTACAGCGTCAATGGTGTTCATCATAAAGTGCGTGTGTGTTATGTACCAGCTGAATGAGGAGTGCAGACTGTCCCACAGATTGGGATGCTGGGTCAGGGAGGTGAGCGAACGGGCTGCGTTTCCACTGCGCTGGTGAGGAAACACTGCCGGAGAGAAGGCACTGTTCATCCGCACAGCCCTCTGAGGACACACACACTGCTCGCTGTCAAACACCTGCAACACAACAACCAGACCAGCATGTAGAGCATTCAGGATGTCCACGCTTCGATAGGCTCTCCGACGATCATTGCTCCAGTACCTTGAGTGCTGTGTTCTGGAGACTCTGAATGGTGAGCCGCAGGTGGCGTAATAGAAACGGCCACGAGTTGATAAGGTAAATCCTGTCCATGGCCACCACCACGATGCTGTACCAGCGCTGGAAGCCCCGCGCCAGGCTGTCTTTGATGAAAAACGTATGAGAGAAAACGAAGCCATGCTGTTCGTCTCCGAAGAAGATTGGCCCCTCGCGACCAGGACAAACCTGCAGGAGAAGATTACATATATGTATATAAAGTGCTGTCAAATGATTCATTTATTAACCGCATGAAAAATAATACATTTGTATTTACATAATGTTTGTGTACTCACTGTGCATAAATAAATACAAAAATTATATATAATATATAAAAATATATAAAATATTTAAAAAATACAAAACCAAATATATTTACATATAGATTTATATTTATATCTAAATTGTATTAGATAGAAATGTTTAATTTCTAAATATAAATGAACATTTTCTCAAATATATACAGTTGATGTCAAAATGATTAACCCTCCTATACATTTTTTTTCTTTTTCAAATATTTCCCAAATGATGTTTAACAAAGCAAGGGCATTTTTACAGTATTTCCTATAATGTCCTTTCTTCAGGAGAAAGTCTTGTTCGTTTCATTTTGGCTAGAATAAAAGCAGTTTTTTCTTTTTTTTTTAAACTAAGTTTAACAATTCTGTTAGTCCCCTTAAGCAATATTTGTTTTGATTGTCTACAGAACAAACCACAGTTTTAAAACCTATTACAGCCTTTACAGTGCAATTTAAGCTGAATACTAGAGTCTAGTAAAATATTATGTACTAATATTATGTCATTATGGCAAAGATAATGTAAATCCGTCATTAGAAATGCGTTTTTAAAACTATTATGTTTCGAAATGTATTGAAAAAATCTTTATCTATGTTAAACAGAAATTAGAAAAAAATATACGGGGGGGGGGGGGGGGGGAATAATATAAGTAAAACAACTAAATAATGGAAAAAAGAGATATAAAAAAAAAAGAGAAAAAAAAAAAAAAAAGAGAGAAGGGGGGGGGGGGGGGGGGGGGGGGGTAATAATTCAGGAGTAATAACTCTCAATTATGAGATACTAAGTTACAATAAAAAAAGTCACAATTATAAGCAATAAAGTTGAATTTGTAAGATACAAACATCAAACTGTGAGCTGTACAAGAGCAAATATGACAGATAGAATTGCAATAAATACACAAAGTCACAATTAATATGAGATATAATGTTGCAATGCTGAAAAAATAAATAAAAGAAATAAAGTTAGAATTAAAATACAAATAGGGCGTAAGCCCTATTTAGAATGCAGAGCGCGCGAATGGTCACGTGATATTAGTTTCCGCTGGAGTAGTGTGGACGGAGATATGTTTAGAAACGCTGTGTGAAACGCTAGTGTGGGCGCGGATCGTTTTCATGCTAAAATGCCGTTTTAAAACAAAAACGCACTAGTGTAAACAGGGCCTAAGTGTGGATGAGTGTGTATGGATGTTTCCCAGTACTGGGTTGCAGCTGGAAGAGCATCCACCGTGTAAAACATATGCGGGATAAGTTGGCGGTTCATTCTGCTGTGGTGACCCCTGATGAATAAAGTGACTAAGCCGAAGGAAAATTAATGAATGAATAAATCAATTAGGAAATTACTCATGGTAAATTACCCCACCTATATTTATTTCCGGCCCACAAGCCTCAGTCAAGTTTTTTTTTTTTTGCCCTTCATAAGAAAAAGTTTGGGCACCCCCAAGTTAGACATACAAGTCAGAAATGTCAAATAAATTTGTAATTGTGAGAAGTCACTATTGTGGGGAAAATTAAAAAATGTGAGATAATAAATGATAATTATGAGATATGCATTATCAGACAACATAATAAATGTGGGATACAAGGTCCAAAATATAATAAATGAATTAGTATCTTTGTAAGATGTACAATTACACAGAAATATCTCATGAGTTAAATCAATAAATAAAAAACTCATTTTAAATTTTAATAATAATTCACAAAGTTACTATTTTATTCTGTGTAACTCTTCAAATAAACTGGAGAGAAGAAGAAATGATTGAAAAATGGCAATTTTTCCCAACTTTAAAAAGCTGCGTAGATGCTTTTGTTTATTAAATTTAGATGAAAAAAACAATGGTTACAAAAACCACCACATACCTCGCAGCTGAGACTGCGCACACATGCCTGTCGCACCACGCTGAAGAGCTGGGGCTGGCGTGGGTGTTGATGGCTCAAATAGCGGATTCCTGTCTCACCGTCCACACTCACAAAGCCTGGGTGAGACGCAGGTAAAGAGCGACAGCCCTGACGAGATAAACACAGATTTTAGACAATAGATTTGTGGATTCACATTTGAGTTATGATGATAAGACTGCCCTCTTGCTCACCTCACACATGTCCGCTCTCTGTGTGGCAGAGCTGTTGGCCCTCATGGTGAGACCTTCACCCTCTCGGTCACCCTCTCGCTCTCTCTCTCCGGGAATGGCTGAGCCCGGCTGTGGAGGTGAAGGGGATGGAGGGTGAACGGCTTCTGTACAAAACAGCGTCCGTGGGCCATGGAGCTCACAAAAGTGGCACAGGGCAACTAAAGCGTTCATCTGGAGGAAAGAGAAATGACCTTTTATGAGATTATGAATGATCAGCTTTATAGATTTTGAAATGATGAGTTTGGTTTAAAGCACAGGTGTCAAAGCCGGTTCCTGAAGGGCCGCAGCTCTGCACAGTTTATTCCAGCCCTAATTAAACACACCTGAATAAATTAATTGAGTCCTTCAGGCTTGTTTGAAACCTACAGGTAAGTGTGTTGAAGCAGGGTTGGAACTAAACTGTGCAGGGCTGCGGCACTCCAGGAACTGGCTTTGACACTTTTGGTTTAAAGGGGTAATTCGTCCAAATAATAATTTGTTCTTTATTCTGTTGAACAGAGAAGTGATATATTGAAAAAAGCTGAAAACATGGAACCACTGACTTCCATAATAGGAAAACAAGTGTTATGGAAGTCAACGATTTCAGGTTTCAGACTTTTTTCTAAATATCATCTTTTTTGTTCAACAGAAGAAAGAAAATCATAAATGGTTTGAACTAATTATTGGGTAAACTGCCCTTTTAAGGCTGCACAATAGTCTGCTTGTTAAGTCATAATGTATAGAATACTGTTTCCGGGTCCAAGCTGCTACTCATTTGAATTGAGAAAATATTTGTTTATGACAACTTTTTAGTCATGTCAAACATTAAAGTGAATTTCTTAAATAGTCATGATGCACCACAGCGGAATGAACCACCAGTTACTCAATTAATCAAGGACTAAGATTTAAAAAAAAAAAAATTCTAAAGATTACATTTTTTTTATAAAAAAAAGTGAATATAAAGTTGCAAGTTATTTTTTTTTGCAGTGTCAATTATGAACAGTGGTGTAAAGTAACAAATTACAGATACTCAATTTACTGTAATTCAGTAGTTTTTTCTCAGAATTGGAACTTTGCTGAGTAGTTTTAAAAATGTGCACATTTTTTTTACTCCTCCTTGAGTACATTTTTAGTGCAGTATATTTACTCCACTACTTTCCTTCAACCTACAGTCATTATTTTTTCTTGTCTTTCTTGATTAGAAAAATCAGTCCTGGGATCCTGTCCAATCAAATGGCACATAGAAGGTAAATCGCATAATAATGAACTACCTCAAGACAGCAAACTGTTTGGAAGCATTAAAACTGTCCAAGAAGATGTCCAAAATCTCTACACGCATTGACTGTCAGTGACTGTTTAGATGCATGTCACTGATGAGAAGATAACGGATGTTTACTGTATGATGACAGAAATGGCCTTAAACACACAGAGCAGGCACCAGACATCAATGTGACGTCAGATTGACGTTGTACCCCGACGTCATGGGGACTTTGCATTTTGTTTGGAAATGAAAAACGGGTTGACATCAGAACCCAACGTCAGGCCAACGTCAATGTCCAATGTCAAACCTAAAATCAACCAAATATTACCATCTAATGATGTTATAGCTTGATGTTGTGTGGACGTTACCACTGACACCTATCAGATGATGGATTTAGTTTAATTTTGGTTACTTTCTAACACAACCTAAAATCAACCAAATATCAACGTCATCTGATGTTATTATTGGACATCAAATTAACGTTGTCCTTAGGCGTTGGCTAGACATTGAATTTTGGTCACCTGACGTCACGGCCTAAATCTAACCTAATGGCCTGCTGGACAATAACTGAATGCACTACAGAATGTTATGTTTACTCACATCCACAGATTCCCTGTAAACGCTTCAGCTTTGTACAGTGTAATACTTAATACTCTGGAGTGTTTTGAAAGGTTCACTTTTCACTCATACTTTGAGTAATATTTAAAACAGATACTTTTAATCTACTTGAACTACATTTCTAGGCAAGTAATAGTACTTTTACTTGAGTATGATTTTTCAGTACTCTTTCTTCCACTGATTATGAAAAATAAAATTAACTAACTAGTGGTAAAATAACAACATAAACATATTTTAATGTTTGTTTTACTACTTTATTTGTGTTTGTGATCATATATTTTAATTACACTAGAACAATATCAGTATAATAAATGTAATATAACTAGTCTATTCTTATCCACAATCTTACCATTTCTTTAAAGGAGTCTGTGCGGAAAAACATTCTACCTGCTTTAATTAAGGAAAGCATCAGCATATTTAAATATAATGGTCTAGAATACGTGTATTGTAATATAAACTATAATGTCTTAACGTTATAGTTATAGGTAGGTATATGATATATTTGTACATTTTTATGTATTCACAAATTTTAATTAGGTATAAAAAGACACAATTTCCTTACCTTTATTAGCAACGTAGAGCTTTAGCGCCGACTGGTACTTACAGTAAATTATGAACAACTGAACATTGCATTACAGCGCAACCATCTACAGGTTCTGCATGTTTATCAGCCTTCCTTGCAATTTTACGAAAAACTATTCAACATAAACGGGTCGCTAGTCTCATAGATATAGAGCTTAGTAAATTTAGCCAGAAACGCGATCGAAATTAATATTTTTTTGTGTTTATATTGTTCGGTTCATCCTTTTCAGTCTTGTGTGTCATGTGATGGGAAAGTCACGCGCTTAGATCACAACAACGCGTGTGTGTGCGTGACTCACAGCTGCTCTTGTCTCTCACGCTGAACGGCCATCGGTACTGTCCAAATAATCCATTAAAACGTTCTTTTGGTGTTTTTACATGGTGGAACCATGCTTTTTGGGATATTTTTAATTGGCCTGAGCTCTTCCGTAATCCCCTGAACGCCTTCGATCAAGCCTTGATCCTTCAGTGAATCTTCTTTCGAGTGAATCGGATCTTTTTGATGATTCAGTTGAACAGGTCTGACTCCCTGAATCAGATCTTACCTGAATATTCGTTCACAAACCACTGGCCAAGAAATTAAGTTAGCAACAAAATGTGCAGAAAAATCCAGCGAGACGTGTAAATAAAAATGTTTTGTACTGTTCTCCTTAAGTGCAAATTTCTTTCGCTTTATGCAATATGGCTGGAATAAACGTAATTACCGTGGAACACACTGATTAACATAAACTATATCATCATCAACAACTATAACAACAACATCTAAAACTATAATATACGGTTGTTTGAGTCGTTTTGCATCGTGTAAATATATCGTTGGTGCAAAATTGACACGTAATATGCCCCTGTACAAACTGAACCGCGCAAAAGAACCGATTCAGGGAGAAAAACTACAACACCCAAGCTTCCATTTCAAACAGGAAGTGGCGTTTATGCACGTTGCCCGGCAGTACAGTATGTGGAATTGAAAATAATAAATACATATATTTAAAAAAATAACTGTAAACTTTACTAGAAATCTAAACAGTGTGTTCAGAATTAGCATTTTTTCAGCTACACTGTTTCTTGTATTGATTTGAATCATTCGCGTAGTCGTAAATCTTCACTAGCTATGAGTCATTTGTGGCAGATGATGTCATCCTGTACATGTTAACATTTAAACTAACCAGTCAAGAACCTAAGTTAGCTGTGCGACACTTTCTCAGGTTCTCTGAGGTAAGGCCATAATAATTTCAACTTTGTGTTTTTGTCATGCCGACTACAGTAGAGAACATTATGGCAAAATGACAGCGTTGTTGTGACTTACGTTGTTTTCAATCAAAATGACTGTAAATGTGACACGTCTGTTTCAGCAAAGCTCTGTTGAAGCTGTCAGATATGGAGTTTGAGGAAGACAGCACTCAGGGAGCCCCGACAGAGGATTCTGATCAACAGATCCAGCCAGGTAAAACACATTATATCTATTTACACTTTACTGAGATACATTGTCATCGGACATTTGGTCTATACATTAAAAAATATATATGTTTTATATGTTATTAATCACAATTTGAGAATTATACTTATTGACAAGTATGTGGTTTTGTTTTGTTTTAAGTAGTTTGAAATACATTTACTTCAAACTGGGCTTAAACTGATTTACTTTTAAGGTGATATAAAGGTTGGGATCTCCGCCTTTAACAAATATGAGGCTACGATCCAAGTGACCTGAAGATGGCAGTGAAAATCGTTTTTTTATTCACTCATAATCTCTTGCCAACCGTAGGTTTGTTTTGTACAAAATTGCTGTAGGCTTACTGTAAGTGCAGGGTTGATAATATAAAACTCACAAAGAGAAGTCTGCTTCAAACCACTACTGCTAAGAGCACTTACAGGGACAGCCATTATTGTGCTACATATGACAACTGAAAATCCAGTAGCTTTAAAATGTGACATTTGTTCTGTGTTGAGATACCCAAACATGCATCTAAATTGTTATTTGTGATTCGCATGAGGATTTTTAGGATTTACTCTGTACCTTTTCAGGAAGATAGGTGAAAGTAATTGATCTAAATATTTGCGGTCAAGGGCCAACAGCAGGAAGCTTGCTGATTCGAGTCCTGGCTGGGCCAAGAGGCATTTCTGCATAGAGTTTGCATGTTCTACCCGTGTTTGCAAGGGTTTCCTCCAGGTGCTTCGGTTTCCCCCGCAGTCCAAAGACATGCGCAATAGGTTTATTCGGATGAACTAAATTGGCCGTAGTGTATGAGTGTGTGTGTGTGTGTGTGTGAATGCAAGAGTGTATGGGTTTTTCCCAGTACTGGGTTGCGACTGGGTAAAAGATATGCTAGAATAGTTGTCGGTTCATTCTGCTGTGTCGGTTCATTCTGCTGTAAGCTGAAGAAAAATTCATTAATTAATGTTTGGGGTTAAAAAGAAATTATTCAAAATATATAAAGACTGCACATATTTAATCAAAAATATGGTAAAACTGTGATTTAGTTGTAAGACTAATTTATTTAATTTTAAAATAAAATTACTGATATCTACTTTAAAATATGTAGATTTGATGCTCAAGAAGCATATTTGTTTAATGTCTTTACTGACACCTTTGATCAATGTAATGCTTTCTTGAATAGGAAAAGCATTAATCAAAAAAGTTACACAAATCTTACTAACCCTAACCTTTTGAACAGTATTGTATTTTTGCTTGTTATGTCACAAGAGGTGTGTAGATGTGTAGGTGGAGGGTGGAGTTGATTTGAGGCTTAAGTTGCACTGAAACAGACATTTGCCCCAGATGTTTATCTCTCATAAATTTGCCTGTTTGTTAAAAGCAATTTTTCATTTATTATCAAGTTATAAATGTAAAATTTTGATAATTTGTTTATTATAATAATAGTGTTTTCTTTTCTGTGAATGATTTTACTCAGATGAAATTAAACAAGAAACTGGCCCAAATATTTGCCAGCACTTCCTCCTGGGCAGATGTCATTTCGGAGACAGATGTCGTTTGTCTCACAGGTCTGTCAGTCACCGGATGGTAAAGACTCAACTACCGAACTTATGCTACGCTAGACATGATTTATTATTTGTATATTTTCATTGCAACTGCAGTTGGCACAGCATCTTGTAAAAGATGTAAAATGTGATAGATCTTGGCAATACTCATTGAAGCTTAGTGGATAAATAATGCATGGCTTTTTCTTAACTTCACAGTGTGCTTGACGTCCCACAAACCACACACTCCGAGAAAGATGATACAGCTGTCACAGAAAAGCAGAGCAAGAGCCGAAAAAATGGGAAAAAATGTCACGCAGAAAAGCAGCATAAAACAATTGAGAAAGAAGGTGTGATGATCTATTTAACAATGAAGACACTTAAACATTCCAATTCAATCTTCATATTTACAAATGTACTCCTCTCTCAGGATGTAAAAAGAAGCCACGGATGCGCACGGCTGATGAAGTCATCTCCAGAATCATATGGGACTCGTCAGTGGACCCTGATGATTTTATAGTTGGCCACCTAGACCGCTTTCTAGGGGTGCTGGAACGCCCCTTCTCTGACTTCTCATGGGACACTCAGGTTGATGCATCAGAAATATTGTTAAAGAAACACTCCTCTTTAAAAAAAAGGCTTATTTTACAGCTCTCCTGGAGTTAAGCCGTTAAGTTTTACCAATTTTTATCCATTCAATCAATCTCCAGGTTTGTCAGGAGCACATTTAGCTTAGCTTAGCTTTGCATAGATCAATGAATTGGACCATTAGCATCTTGCTCAAAAATGACCAAAGAGTTTCAATAATTTATTTTTTAAAGCTTGACTCTTCTGTCGTTACATTGTGTACTAAGACCAACAGCTAGGAGCTATGGCTAGGCATAATAATCAGGGAACTTTGCTGCCATACCACAGCTGCAGCAGTTGTAATGATATTATGTAGCACACACTCCTAGTGCAAGCAGGTGATCATGTTGAAAGTTACCTAGCTGGGGACCAGGCGCTTCGTAATATCATCGATCCTGCAGCAGCTGTGGTTAGGCAGCAAAATTGAGAGTGATAGAATAGTTCCTAGTCATATCAGCCTAGAAAATAGCAACTTTTCATTTTCCGTCGGTATTTTAAACCAGGCATGTGCAGAGGTGGGGGCTTTAGGTGCTTGAGACCCTGCCCTTTTTTCTCATGGAGAGAAAGTGCCCTTTTTCCTGGGGATAATAATTATTTTTTAAATACTAATAATAATATAATTTAATGCGTGTTCTATTTAAGGACAACTTTCCCTGTCAAACAATTAAAAAGAACTCAATTTTAAAGCTTATCTTGGTTTTAGTCTATCCGCTCCAAGCCAGCCTCGAACCGACGATTGGGAAAGTGAAACCACTTGTAAGGGCAAACGCCCTAATGAAGAGGCTATTTACATTGTTGCTCTGTTCTCAACAGTAAGGGGTCAGTCGAGTAACGTCTCTTAGCGCTTATACCAATGCCTGCATCCGCACATCTGGGCCATAGCTAACAGTCTGGCCCATACACACACTGCAGACGGAGTGTGCGTAAAACAGGTGTTACTAGCTGACCTCCGTAACGGCAGCACGCTATGATTGACAGAACGGCCAATGTAAATTCATCCGTCATCATCTATGTTTGAAGGTGAGTAACGGTTAACAAAAGACTACCTGAGGCTCAAATTCAACGTCAGCTATTTATCCAAAGGTCAAAAGCAAATAGACTATTTTGTCTTGCTAACATCCTCCATGTAATAAGTTAGCTAAAGTTTAGCCCGGGCAGTATCACAGGTATACAGTCTATTAGCTGAGGCCAATGTAATAGAGAAAAGACAGCTGGATAGTGAAAATATTCCCCTCTCGTTTTTGTAGTCATTTATTCAGAATATATAATGCTAATTGAAGCTATAAAAACATGAATATAGGCTAGCTATAGAAGTCAGTGGCTATCAGTGTCCTACATTATTCACAATATTTTATTATTTTGTTCAACAGCAAAAAAAACTCAAACAAAAATAATATATTAAAAAGGGATAGTTCACCCAAAAATGAACATTTACTCACCCTCAAGTGGGTCCAAATCTTTGTTTCTTTATTTTGTTGAACACTAAACAATTAAAGATTAAAGAAGCTATATTAAAGAAAGCTGTAAACCTGAAATTTCCAGAGTAGGAAAAACAAATACCATGAAAGTCAATGGTTAAAGGTTTCCTGCTTTCTTCAAAATATTATTTTGTTCAACAGAAGAAAAAAGTCAAATAGGTTTGGAACAAGTACAAGATGATTAAATGATGACAGAATGTTCAGTTTTGAATGAACTGTCCTTTTAAGGGTGCATGGTGAATTTAAGGTGAAATATCCTTTAATATATTTTATTTATTTAAAGTACAGTTATTATTATTATTTAATAAAAGTGCCCTTTTTCCATTTGAGGCCCTGCCCCTTAAAAGGTCTCTGCACGTCCCTGTTTTAAACAATGAAACTACAGAAGAGGCCAGTTTAAATCAGAAAGTTATCAAAACTCCTTGGTCATTTCTGAGTGAGATGCTAATGGTCTAATCCGATTGAGTTGTCTATGCTAAGCTAAGACTAAATGAATTAGAACATGGTAAAACTGAACTGCTTACTTCTAGTGGATTATTTGCATATTTTCAAAGAGTTTTCCTTTAATCATTACGTAATGTGTGTCGTAATTACAAGTCTTAATGCTCATTTGTTGGTCATTAGGTGTGCGACTGTGACTTCTCTGAAGAACTGGCTCTCCCTCGTCACAGGATCCAGTATTTCAGCTATAAAGGCCAACGTGTGTGGGATAGAGACAGTCGCACTGATCGGGTCTTTGGCTCAACAGGACAGACTATTTTGCCTCCTTTTTGTGGTGAAAATCAACAAGGTGAGCAACAGTATTATTTTGGCCCACACTAAGACACTCTTTCCCAGTATTTTGTTAGTAATCTTCAAGGGTCAGATGTAGAATTCAGAACCCTTGATTTTAGTGACATTAGTGGGCATTAAATGAAGTGCAGCCAGCTATATATTGCTTGAATATGCTTTAGTGGCCTTCTATACAGTATGCATAGGGAAGTTCTATTTTGAGACCTTCAAATAAATACATTATTTATTATGTTGTTCATAGAATGGAAAGGTAATCTAGTTTAATGCACATTTCATTATAATGACAATGTCTTAAAATAAGGGAGTTTCCCTGCCCTTCTTTTTGTGAATAATTAACTTATTAGTCACTACATGTGAACTAAGCTTGTTGTATCATAAAATGTTGATGTTGAAAATGTTGATGACTTTTAAAATAATTTGTGTGTGTGTGTGTGAGAGAAAGATTAGATCATTTGTTTTGTATTGTTTTGCGTGTGTGTGGGTGTGCGTGTGTTTGGACCAAGCAGCTTTTTTCACATCACATCACATCACTCTATTTGATAGGCATTTGTTTTCAATTATTACTATGCAAGAAACTATTTAGCAAATCTATCAAAGTATAATAATAAAAATAATAAAAACAGGATATGTTTTTCATTTAATAATAATAATATTTAATAAGGGGTGGCGCAGTGAATAGCGCTGTCGCCTCTCAGCAAGAAGGTCGCTGGTTTCAGCCTCGGCTGTGTCAGTTGGCATTTCTGTGTGGAGTTTGCATGTGCTCCCTGCGATCGCATGGGTTTCCTCCAAGTGCTCTGGTTTCCCCCACAAGTCCAAAGACGTGATATAGGTGAATTAGGTAAACAAAAATTTTCCATAGTGTATGTGTGTGAATGAGAATGTATGGGTGTTTTCCAGTGATGGGTTGCAGCTGGAAGGGCATCCGCTGCATAAAACATGCTGGATAAGTTGGCGGTTTAATAAGTGTAATAATCTCATTTAAAAAAATGAATGCCACGTTTTTATTTGTTATGAAAACAGAACTCTTAATATTTACATCCAAAAGAATTACAGATACAGATAAAAAAAACATAAAAGAAATAATAGAAGAGTCATTTAATGACTTCAAATGGCATTTTAATGTATTTGTTGTGTGTAGAACAAAAAAGCATCCTGCAATTGCATTGTAAACATTTAGAATTTTATTATATAATTTTGTATTGCATAACTACTAGAATATTATATGAGGTAATACTTTATTTTAAGGTTTCTTTGGTACACATTACATTTGTTTATTATAGTAATTACAGTAAATTATTCATAATTACATGCAACTAACCCTGCATTCTAAACCTAACCACATAGTAAGTAAATTTAATTAATTATTGTTACTGACTATCTCTGACTATTGAAAATGACTATCTCTGCTGTACAGTTCAGTGTTGGGTGTAATTAGTTAGAAAGCATTACTGGATTTAAATTTTCTTTTCCACTGATTAAATACAATAATTACTTGTAACAATTACTTTTCATGTTTAGGCCATTTAATTGAACTTACTGTTTAATATATCTAAAATACTAGACATATATTCAAGAGTTCTGTATAAAACAATTCAGAGAAGCAGAATAATTGTATTTTTTGCTATACAAATATATTTCGTATAATAATTCAAATGTTCAACTAAAGAAAGGCAAAATTAATCAAGGCAACTGTACATGCTCAAGAAAAAAAATGACTTTGAAAATAACATTGTTATTTGTTATGTATGAAATGGCTACATTAACTTACATCTTTTCTTTTCTTTTGGTGTATATCATGTTTAAAACGTCTTAGTTTTAGTCATCTTTATTTTTTTACCAAAGGTTTTGTTAAACTAAAATTTAAAGAGTTTCTTTTCTACTGTCTATTCATTGCAATTTTTAGGGTGTTTAAGTAGTATTGAGTCAAGTAAGTCAATTGCTTTTTGAGTAATTAGATTACTTTTCAGATAAAGTAATCAGAAAAGTAATTTAACTACATTTGAATTGATTTAATTTGCAATTAATGGCTTCATTTTCAAGTAACTTACCCAACACTGGTACTGTAACAAAGTCAAAACCTTAAAATGAAATTTAATCTTACATGATAATCTAAATATAATGAAATTATTCAAATTGCAGACAATTTAACACCTGACACTGGACAACACGAAGAATCCACCAATGCAGCAGATGTTTCCACTGACCCCGATCAATCCACTGAATTATCTGAAGAACGTGACGATGTTACATCTACAATAACACCATCAACCAACAACCAATCACAGGGAGACGCCCTAAATCACTCAGGAAATGAAAATGCAGAGGAAGAAGCCAAAGACCACATCCAACTTTCCCAAACAGAATCTGCACCAGAAGGCGAAAACACAGCAACTGCCGAAGATCCCACTTTAAATCATTTGGCAGAAAATCGGACTATCGCTCAAAAAGATGAAATAGCGGAGGAATGGAAGGACAGCTGGGATGGAGTGAGTGGCTCAGAAGCAGAGCTGGCGTCGGCCGTCCTGCCACAGCCGCAGTCCAAACGCCCACCGCCACGCAGGCCCACCCACTTCATCTGCTTCCGTGTGGATTCTCCCGCTGCTCTCCAGGCCTTCCAGCGCATTCAGAAGAAAGTTCTGTCCATCCTTCCTCAGTCGGAGCCGACGTGGGCTAATTCGGCAACTTTACACGTCACCCTCGTCTTACTTGTGCTCAACAGTCCAGAGGAGGTCAGTGCGGCCACTGAGCTCATGCGCACCACAGTCCTAAGCTCCCACAAACCTCCCATTTCTGTGACGTTCGCACCTAAACTGAAGCACTTTAACGGGACCGTTCTCCACGTGGTCCCGCAGCCACTGTCAGACGTGCAGAGCCTGAATTCGCCTCTTCAAGAAGCCTTCAAGGATAAAGGTTGGCTTCATCGGCATTCCCGATGCCCGTCATACCATCTCACTCTGGCTAAAGTGAAGAGGGAGTCCAAGGCCGAGAAGATGTTTGAAGGGATCGGGACTGTGAAACTGGCTAAAGATGTAAACTTTGGAAAGCTGGAAGTAAATAAGCTGTATCTTTGCGTGAAAGGTCAGAGAAACACGGAGAGTGGGTTCTATCAGGTTGTATGTGCCGTGCAGCTGCCCAATGTGTAGAAGTGCCTGGATGAGTCACCTGAGCTCAGATGATTATTAACTACATCAAATACTTGATGTGTTTTTATTTAAATAAAGAGTCTCATGATCTAAGACTTGAAGGCAATTCCCTAAGCGCAAGTGCTTATTTTATATGCAGTAGTTACAAAGATCTTTTGATTTTATCTATTTAATTGATCTTTGTACAAAATGGATATTTAAAAACATTTTTTTTTTACCACAAACTATATTAAATTTAAATAACAATTATCTTCTTTTTACAAACACAAACTTTGGTAACACAAAATTTCAATTCTGGGGGGCAGGGAGGCTCTGTTAGCACTGTTGCCTCACAGCATAAAGGTCGCTGGTTTGAGTCCTGGCTGGGCCAGGAGGTATTTCTGTGTGGAGTTTGCATGTTCTCCACCTGTTGGCGTTGGTTTCCTCTAGGTGCTCCTGTTTCCCCCACAGTCTAAAGACATGCAGTGAATTGGATGAAATAAATTGGATGTAGTGTATGAATGTGTGTAGGTGTTTCCTAGTACTGGGTTGTGACTGGAAGGGCCTCCGCTGCATGAAACATATGCTGAAATAGTTTGCGGTTCATTCCGTCGTGGCGACCCCTGAAATAGAGACTAAGCCGAAGGAAAATTAATTTATAAAAATTTCAATTCTCGATAACATAAGAACTAGCAACACTGGAAGTGCTTTACATTCAGTTGTTTGTAGATTTTGTATGTGCTGTAGTCTTAATTCAGAATGGAAGCAAAATTTATTTAAATGGCCTAAAAATTTCACAGCTTTGACACGTGCTCTATTTAATTTAATCGATTTTGTTCAATCTTATGTTTAAATACTGGTCGCTGGTTCGAGCTTCGGCTGGGTCAGTTGGCATTTCTGTGGAGTTTGCATGTTCTCCCCGTGGTTGCGTGGGTTTCCCCCAGGTGCTCCGGTTTCCCCCACAAGTCCAAAGACATGCGGTACAGGTGAATTGGGTTGGCTAAAATTGCCCGTAGTGTATGAGTGTAAATGAGTGTGTATGGATGTTTCCCAGAGATGGGTTGCAGCTGGAGAGGCATCCGCTGCGTGAAACAAATGCTGGATAAGTTGGCGGTTCATTCCGCTGTGGCGACCCCGGATTAATAAAGGGACTAAGCCGAAAAGAAAATGAATGAATGTGTATTTCAGTAAAAACATAGTTAGGTTTTTTTCTTATTAAATTTTGTTTGTGGTTTAAAGATAAAAAAATGTTAACAACAACAACACTAAAAATGTTAAAAAGTTTTTCTTTCTAACTTATAGATTTTGACCCTGATTTATGAAAGAAGATTTACAATAATTTTAGCTTACTAAAATATCTTTCAGTGTAGTTTATATATCAATAAAAAAAATCTTGTCTGGAATATTTTGAAGAATCATTTGATAACTATTTGAAGATCGTTGTCTTGTTTTATAAAAAAAAATATTAATTCACATTTTATACTTTGCTAATGTCTAAAAAAATAAGTAAAATGTTAAGTTGATCAATATTTTTCCCAAATTTGGGTTAAAACAACCCAAGTGCAAATACATACAACATTGACTTAAAGCATGTTTATTTCTTGACTTCTTTTTCTCTCACACATGGTAAGATGTTGCTAAGTGACTCAGTCCAATGCAGTATTTTTGGACCACTTATCAAATTGGACATGAGGGCGAATGTGTAATCTTTTTTCGCTGCAAGTGGACTGCACATAAATAAATAATCCGCCACTGTGTTTTTCAGCAACATTTTCATAGCACACATTCTCAATAATTCAAGATCAAACAAACAGCTCTGAACAGCTGTACGTTTAGCCTCTAAAAATGCCTTGAGACCCATTACATCAAACCGGAGATGAAATCAAACCAAACAGCTCAATTTATGAATCTTTTTTCCTCTCTCTCGAATATGCGTGCAAGTAACCGCAGCAGCTCTGTCGGAGAGATGTCAGCGAGGAAGTCTTGCATACCTAACATCATTTTCTCCTTCCTCCTGCAAACATGCACACTACACACATATATGAATGCTCGTGCAGTCGGTCTCTCCATCCCTCGCTTTCTCCCTCCCTCCCTCCCTCCTCCTGCGCTCCTCTATCCAGCACCCTTCCCCCATCCTCACTCGCTTTCTCTTTCAGTGACACAGAAAAACCAACACCACCCTCCCTCTCTCATGCATTCATATCCCCCCATACTCCCTTGGCACACAAATACCCATCTCTCCATCCCTTCCTCATTCTGTTGTTTTCATTGAAATTTTTTGGTTTTAATCCACCATCTCAGTTAAACGACAGTCTAGCATCCCTTCAGCCCTTTCTATGACCTGCTTAATTTGTGGCAAATGCGAGCTTTAAATAATCATATAAAGCAGGGAATTCTGTGTTCATTTATGCTAAAGTGCACGTATTTCAGAAATCTCGTCATGTGCATTTTTACACTCAGTTTTGACCCTTAAATGGAATATATACTGGTTTCACACAATCATCTTTCTTTTAGTCTGTCATTTTGTTGTGCTCTCTAAATACAGTACATGTGTAAATCCCTCCATCCCTTTTTGTCTCCTGCTCACAAACACCCACAGTGTGTGTGTGTGTGAGAGAGATAGAGAGAGAGAGAAAGAGAAGTTCAGTCCTGATCATTGGGACCCTCAGGACCACACCAGTTTTTCTAAATCTGTCATTCGCTGACTTAAATTAGACTATTTAGAGTTTTAATATGGAACAGTTAAGGTAAATATACCGATTTTTCTGTCAAAGCATTAAAAAAAAAAAAAAAAGATAGAGCAATAGTTAACGTTAGCATTTTGAACGAACACACTTCAGCTGTGAGGATTTAAATTGCACTGGATGTTATGGATTTGCTATTTCTGCACACTGGACATTTATTTTGTGTGAAAGCTACGTCGACGACATAGTTGTGGAATTTCCTTCTGACTGAAAGCGATTAATTTCGGAAGTTTTTTTCGTTTCAATGAGTCTGGGCGTCCAGCAGTGGACGATGCTTCAAGTTCTCGGCGGATTTCAGATAAAGAGTGAAACTGACGGATAGGCGTCGGGGTTTGAAGGAGTCGTTCCTCTCCTAAAACACCCCTCAGGGATTCTCGCCTCTTCCTCTGAAGACCTGTTTCCCATCCATCAGCGAGCACAAAGACTGGAACTGAAAATAGCCTCCTGTAGTTTTCTCCACATCACTCTCAGGATGCAAACCGTTCCAACGGTCACCGGTCTCAGTTTCTAATTCCAAACCAATAACGTTGCACGAGCCTGAGAGACGTGGAAGCACAACAAATTAAGGTGGGCGACCTTTTACAAATGTGCCATAAAAAATGATTGCCTATTGTGCGGTTCATTAGCCGTGTCAATTGGTCTTGTGAAAATGTGTTTAGATAATTTAGTAGGCTATACGATGGAATTACGAGTCCATTCAAACAAAAGATCCCGTAATGTTTCCAGACGCCAAGACAAAGAGCTTTGAGTATACTGTTGGATATGATTTCCATAAACAAGTATGCAAGTCAGTCAGTCTGTCAGAGAGAATATCGATTGGTCTTGCGCGGGTCAACTCACAACAAGTGCAAACAACAATCAATCCTGGCCTATTTAGTTTTTGGTCATTTTGAAGATTTCATCAATCCCTGTTTGTTTAGGAACAATTTTATTGTTGTGGATTATTGTCTATGTATAAATGCCTTCGTAAAGGGATACTTATTGACACCCTAAACAAAAATACAAACAATGGCCTCATTGACCTTTATGAACTTCCTTCAGACCATATTTTGTGCCATTTATATTTTCTAAATCACAGTAGTGATGCATAAGGCCTTATTTAAAGGGATACTTCCACTAAAAATGACAATTTCATCACTAGATGTACCCTCAAGTTGATATACGTTTCTTTATTCTGTTAAATACAAAGGAAGATATTTAGAAGAGAGCGAAAAACTGCCCATTGACATCCATAGGAAAAACAAATGAGCAATTCCAATTCCTAATGTCAACTTTGTCATGAAAAAAAAAAGTTTTCACCAAAATACAGAAACTGTTTCTAATTGTTTTGTGTGTGTAAGCAACTATTTACAGTACTTTAAAAATGCTCAAAAATGTATCTGACAATGTTTTCAAACAATAATATTTGATTTTCCAAAGTCACACAAGTGACAATTTCACATCTGTCACATCCATAAGAGAGAGGGGTCACATCCATAACAACACTTTTCCCTCATAAATGCAAAAATGTCAAATAAATTTAAGTTCTATAGAGAGCCATCTTTTATCTTTTTGATTATCATTATTTCTTTTGGGTTGTGCAGTTTAATTCACAGAATTTCCACAAAGTATGGTGTGTACTGCAGTCTCGCATACTTTTTTGGTCACATCCATAAAGCATGTTTATTTCTCTCATTTTAAGTACAAAACATGTTTACAGATTGACATTTTTCTGGTCCCTTTACACTATGGTCAGTTGTTTCAATATAATGTTAGCATGCACTTTCTCTGTGAATTGTTTTGAGATTGTACTGCAAATGTCACATCCATAACGCTGGAAATTGGAATTGCTCAAATTCCAGGGAAGTCAATGGTTACAGGTTTTTAGACATTCTTTAAAACATCTTCCCTTGTGTTCAACAAGAATTTGGAACAAGTGAAGGGTGAGTAAACGATGAAAGAAAATGCATAGCCTCATTTAATGGTTTGTAATTATCTGATATAAAAAAACGCTTGACCAACTGTTTGAGTGAAGTCAGATCATTATTTCAACAAAGTATTATAATAGCCGTTTTAAATGTTAATGATGTATGACTAACTATGCCATACCCTTATCACTGGCCATTTGCTGGACTATTATTTCAGATTTATTACTTTCCAGAGGCAGTCCAGGCTTTGAATATTCAAGGAGGGTGTTATTTGCAATTAAAGTGCTGAGCTTTCCTTTTATAGCAAAGTTCAGTGTAATCAAAGGTTAATTTGGTCTTTTTAATAAAGCATTTAATTATACAAACTAATATGCTGGGGGAAATTTTGAATTTAGGGTAACACTTTATTTTGATGGTCCATTTGAGTATTAGTAGACATTCTACTTAATATCTGTTGATACTTACATTCAACTGACGTTTAACTGACTATAAGAAACTTTGCAAGTACATGTGAAATTAAACTAACCCCAACCTAACGGTCTACTTATAATCTAATGAGAATTAGTTGCAATGTAACTTAAATTCATCAAACGGACCATCAAAATAAAGTGTGACCGAATTTAGATATTATTAAAAGTATAATGGAAAATATTGCAAGAATATGATCACACTTTCACATGTCCACATATGTCATTATGATGCTCATTTCAACATGTACAAATTACAGATCTATGGTTTAAGTGTTCATAAAATGTTATAGAGCTAAGCCAGAGACGAATGCTTTCTCATTGTATCATGAAATGGCATTTCCAAAAATCTTTTTTAAATCTAATGAGTTTCCAGCAAGCTTAAAATGGCTTATTTTGGATGACAGCTCCTCTTGATGACATCATTGGTAATCCTGGAAACCGTTTTTGTTTTTTATTTTGCACAAATCTGTTGTGTATAATTATAGCGAATCTAAAGAATGGATTCTTTTAGTATTTAATACAGAAAATAAAGAAAAAAAGGGAGACGTTTTGTTCTGCAAGTCTTTTCTCCCTTGCTCCATTTTCCAAACTGGCATTATGTCTCTTGCGTTATGCAATGCGAACCATTCTTATAACAAGCTGACAGAATGCATCATGCTCAGATGTGCTGTAGTGTTCCAGTCTCGAGTCACGGTCTGCACGTTTATAACACTGTTTCACATTAATGTGGCTTTTATTCCCATTTGCATTTGAGAACGGGCTTTGTTGTGATAATTCTGCACCAACCAAAATCACCACAATTCACCAGTGTAATGCCTTGACCCACTGCATGCTGGTAGTTCACACTAACAGTAAATGAATAGCCTGCAGACATCATTATGTGCTAAACACATCAGACATCATTGTAAGGGTTATTCGTGATGGAGCCTGCAGTTTCTTGTTCATTTAGTGATGGGAGATGTTAACTGTTTAGATTGAGTCAGGTGACATGGCCAGATCTTGGAGATGTAACTTGCGAATTGTTTTTGGAAGGTGTTTAAACATCTTATGGCTATCGTGTGATGTTTGTCCGAACAATACTGGACAGGTGTGGGTGCAAAAGGGGAATAATACTGAGTGATTGGTTGACCTGAATTGAGAGCTGACTTTTTAATGTTTTTCTTCTTATTATTATTGATATTAAACATTATTGATTTTAACATTTGTGTGCCAGAACAGCATAGAACCAAAAATGAATCTAAAAAAATTTAGAATTAACATCATCAACGGGATTCGAACTCGTATAGTCATAAGGTTCAGCACAAGTATCAATTGACTGAACTGAGCTATATACAGTATTCAGAACTATACATATCAGAGTCGGGTTTGATAACTTTATCAGTCAACATATGTTTTGCTTCGGTTGCGGACTCATGTTATCTTGTTTCCATGGACTCACGTCAACATGTTTCTACAAACTCTCACGTTGATAAATTTGTCAGAATAGCTCTGAATGACAATGTTTCATGATTCCGTATGGGCCTATGGTGTGATGTTACCTGTTTGTCCAAACAATGCTGGATCGGTGTTGGCGCAAAAGAAACGATACTGGGTGATTGGTTTGAGACTTTTTAATGCTTTTTTAAATTATTATTATTTATAGATTTAATTAAGTTATTATATACAGTTGAAGTCAAAACTATTAGCTCTCCTCTGGATTTTTTTTTTCAGTCATTTTTGAATTCGATAGTTTTAATAATTTCTAACAACTAATTTCTTTTGGTTTCACCATGATGAGAGTACATAATATTTCCCGAGTTATTTTGCTAGATACTAACATTGACCTTAAAATGATTCAATATATTATATATTGTATATAATTTCAAATTATTTTTTAAATCTAAAATTTCCTTTTATAGCAGCCAAACTAAAATAAATTTGAGACTTTCTCCTGAAGAAAAAACCCAAACATTTTTAATGTTTTTTTTAAAAATGTCTTTCTTTAAATGTTGACAATGGTATTTCGATGCAGATGGTGTGGCAGACACACAATGTACACTTAAAAATATTTTGCAACCCGTTTAAACTACTTATTTAAACTGAGTTGAATCAAAACAATTGTTGAATTTTTTTTTTGTGGGGGGGGGTCATCTTAATTTCTTTATTTTCAATCCACTTTCAATCTACAATGCAAATATGTTATGTTAACTTGATTTATGTTATGACAACATGAATGAATTGTTTGGAATCCTGCAGTTTTTACAGTGTAGCTGTATCAGATATTTGTAGCCAACGATGATAGTTCAAAGTTCATAAATTACAAATGTAAAGTGTTAATATCCATTTATTCATTTTCTTTTTGGCTTAGTCCCTTTATTAATCTGGGGTCACCACAGCGGAATGAACCGCCAACTTATCCAGCAAATGTTTTACGCAGCGGGTGCCCTTCAAGCTGCAACCCATCACTGGGAAACCTACATACAAACTCATTCCCACCCATACACTATAGACAATTAAGCTTACTCAATTCACCTACTGTATACCGCATGTCTTTGGACTTAAAACCGGAGCACCCAGAGGAAACCCACGCAAACAAGGGGAGAACATGCAAACTCCACACTGAAATGAAGTGTTAATATCTACATTGAAATAAATATATATGTCAAAATGACGAATTCCTAATAATTTCACTAGTAAAAACAATTGACACTGTGCCAGCGAATTATTAGAAATAATGCACATTTGAGGTAATAATATGGCTGTGAAGAAAGCAGATGAAGAGTCAGTTATTCTGTTTATATTATCATGTTTACCAAACGTGCTAATGACGTCGTTTAGGTGATTTATTTCACGACACTTGAGTCGTTAGTTTCTTACATATCGTTTCTTACATTCGTTTCTTACATCGTTTTAGAGTGAGTATCATTCCTGAGCCTTTGATAGCAGGTTAAAATAGAGATAAATTAAACACTTGTAAATTACCTGAGTCTCTGAGCAGCATCTCTACTAATAACTTAGCTGTAAGTTTACCTGCTTTGAAAACATTTTCTGTTTCATTGATAAAGTGACAGGGCAGCGCTGACAACACATTTTCGTTTTTGTGTATTTACATGGGTGTCTGGTAGAGTCTATATGGAACAGAGAGCTGGGGAAAAGAACACACCCTTTCCTTAGATAACACAACATTTTGTGGGAAGAAAAACAAGGACCTGCTTTGTCAATTCCCATTATACTAAGATATGTTGGTCTTTGTGTGTGTGTGTTTGTGTGTGTGTGTGTGTGTGTGTGTGTGTGTGTGTGTGTGTGTGTGT
>CAIGQQ010034599.1:3221793-3253931 GCA_903798035.1 Danio albolineatus | reverse complement strand
TGTGTGTGTGTGTGTGTGTGTGTGTGTGTGTGTGTGTGTGTGTGTGTGTGTGTGTGTTTTGAGTGCGGTTGTTGGCTGTGAGGACCTTTTTAAATAAGTGAAATCATTTGGGGCAGTGATATAGAACTGTAATGTGGTCAAGAAGACTTCTTTAATCGTGTTTTCCTTGCAAAAAAGTTGCATACATTAGAATGTTCATCAGACAGTCGGTATCTGCATTCAACAGATCCATATTGACCTATTCTTTCACATAATAATGGGTGGAACTACTGAAACCTTAAATGTATATAAAACCTCATGTTTTTAAACCTCCAAACTTCATAATCTCTTGTGCCTAAATGTTTTAAACTCATTTCAAATGTGTACATAGTCCCAAAACACAAACAAATGATAAACTTTCACTCTAATAAACTTTGCAGGGACTCTACAAATCTTTACTAAACTTTAAGTCAAGTGCTTTACTTTTCTGTCTTGTTCAAATATATACAATTCTCAAAGCAAGAAGCATTTTCTAGACAAGTCAAAATTTATGTTTGTTTTCAGTCACTTTTTCATATAATCTGCAAAATGATCTGCTGTAAGTATAATAATCTTGATTTTTTTTAATTGAAATATGATTATTTTACTTATTTCCATTGGAAGATAATTTAAGGAAAGTGTCTCTGAATTGTAAAAAAAATGTTTACTCATTTAGAAAATGCTTCTTTAATGAATTTTTAGATATTTGGATTAGAAACAAGACAAAAGTCTAAGCAAAGCAGTGTTAAAGGACCTAGTCAACTATCATTCAGACTCAACATTACACATCCTGCAATGTGACTACTACTACATATATCCATGCTGAAACGATATATATTGTGCAGCCATGTTCCAATTAAAAAAAGTAAATACTAATAACCTGTTAAAGGCTTCCTGTCGAGAGCTCTGATGTAGTTCATTGTATATTTTATCCAAGCTATTTGAACTTAATTTTTTAACACAATCAGTGGCGGCGCAAGCTTAACTGGTGCTCTAGATAAAGGACAGTCGTGCCATCCTTTCGCAAACAAAAGTGAGCTGCAGGAATGGTGTTGCGGTCTAAAGATACCAAGATGCCTCCCTGGAGGATCGCCCACATTTGCCATGCTTAAACCTTCCACTGAACACAATAATGTTTAATTGCAGTATTTGTTCACAAAAAATAACTTAATCCATGATTCTCACTCAATCACCTTCCTTCAGCTTAGTCCCTGATTTATCAGGAGTCCCCACAGTGGAATGAACCACCAAATACTCAGGCATATGCAGCAGATGCTCTTATAGCCACAGCTTCAGCACTAAGAGTATACACTAACTCTTGAACAGTTCAGTGCTGGTGTGTTCTCTCATTCACACACTTACTCATACACTACAGCCAATTAAGTTTATCCAGTTCACCTATAGCGCATGTCTTTGGACTGTGGGGGAAACCGGAGCACCCGAAGGACACAGGCAGAACATGCAAACTCCACACAGAAGTGCCACCTGGCCTAGCCAGGACTCAAACCAGCAACTTTCTGGTTATATTAGGCTTTTTAGCATATTAGGCAACAGTGCTAATCTCTGAGCAACCATGTCGCCCACCCATGATTCTATGCAGACAATACCCACAGTCAGAGAGTATTGAGAAACCAGCATCAAAATAGATCTTCAGCTCTGCCCACACTCCCATTGAGCACCGCTGATGAAGTAATCAGGTCTCCCTATGCTATCAGTATCATTTAATTATATATATATTCATCATTTAAATGTTACTGTGTCAGTGCTCCACAGGGCAGTAGTTCTTTCCCTCATCAAAGCTATTAAGTATACAGTTTTTGTATAGATGTTTTTATATTTCTTTGATTAAAAATCTAAGTTTGTAACTGTATGATTTTTCTTTGGCTGGTTGCTTTGTTTCATTGGTTATATTTTTAACAAAGACTTCCTATTAATTAATCGTAAATATACATAACCAGTGCCGTCACAGCAGGGGGCAGACCATCACAGTTAAAAAAATGTTTTGACTCTACTTAAAATTTGAAGGCAACTTGCTGCATTGCTTTTTGGTTTAAAAGTTGAGTCTGTGCAGCAAGTTGCCTTTAAATTTTTACAGTGTACTCTCTCTTTAATATCTTGTTGAATCGATAATAGTTTGGAACGATTTGCCTTTTATTATAACCATGTAAATCAGGTTATGAAGTTATTGCAATGTATTCTACAAAGCATTTGATGATCGACAATTTGGTTTATTCCAAAATTCTAAATTTGTATATAAAGAATCTGATGTAGTCATCACAGTTTTGGGATATATAGGATCATGTGGTCATGATCTCATGCCATTAGTCCCATCAATAGCACATAATGATGACTTCGCAGATATAAAACCCCAAGATGAGGTCATAATTATTTTGTAAAGCCTAATGAAGTAATGATACAAGGAACCCTTGTGTGATTTCAGCGCCACAAAACCCCAAAAGGTTTTCTGTGCTGTATCAAGATCTAATGGATGCTCAGTGTCCTCGAGGCTCTTCTCTTAGCATTGATGATCTAATCACTTAATCCCCATTGTGTTCCCAGTGGACCTCAGTCCTGGTAATGAAAATGTTTGTGTGTGTTTCTACTTAACCTACTTTCAACCTATTCCTTGTTTCTCCTGTCATTTCCGCATGTTATTCCATGTTCCTCTTTGCTTCAATTCTCCTCCTCCTTGCTCTTATTTTTCTTTAGGGATGAAATCATGTTTCCTTTTCTTTTTATACGTTATACAGTTTGTATTTATTTGAATGTGGATCTGTGATTAAAACCAAACATAACTGAATCACATTTGTAATTCCACCCTTTTTTATTACCTTGTTTTTAATGTAGAAGCAAGCTGTTTACTGTAGATGTGTGACACTTCTGATTTATTAGCTGCTAAAGAGAAGTGTCTAGAAAAAGAACAGTAGAGTAAACAGTAAAACTGTTTGCTCTACAAACCATAGTTAATCATTAAGTGCAATATTAGGTTAAGAAATACAGTTTGCAAAACAGGCAGTAAAACAGCTAAACTGGATAACACAGAAAGCCAAAAGCATTACATTTATAAAGGTCAGAGTCTGCTCATAAAAAAATAAGGTGGATACACAAATAAAAAGATGTGGGGGTCCACAAACTGCAGTCATACAGAATATAAAATAATATATTTATTGTATGAAGTAACTTTACCACATTACAGGCATAGTTCACTCTAAAGATCTGTCATTATTTATTCAACCTTTACTTGTCCCGATCCTGTTTGAGTTTCTTTTTTCTGTTGGACACAAAAATCATTTATTTTGAAAAATGCTGGAAACCTGTAATCATTGACCTTCAGAGTATTTGTTTTTATTATAATGGAAGTCAATGGCTTCTTGGCAGGTTTCTAACATTTTTCAAAATATCTTCTTTTGTCTTCAACAAAATGATGAAACTCATAAAGGTCTGGAAGCACATACAGTAAGAGTGTTTTAAAGTCTTGAAAACATGTCTTTATTTTATTTCTTCACAATTGATCGTTTACATTTTGAGAAAATATATTTGAAAAATATATGAGTAAAAAGGTAATCTAGAAAAATAAAAGTAGCAAAAATAAATACCTTATTTTCCAAAGAATGTCAGAACCTCTGTTACGAAACAAAGACTCAACAACATCAACCAAGCTAAATATAATTTGCCTGTTTATATTTTTCACATATCGTTAGTATTATCCCCTAAATGCTTCTGTTTTCTCTCTTTATATAACTAAAAAGTACAAAAGAGTTCTTCTTAAAAAATTTTGGTACTAATATATACTTTTGAGGTACCAATATGGACCCTTTAAGTACAAATGTGTACACTTTGAAAAAGTACCACCCCAGTGAAAGCTCACGTACCTTTATTTCTGAGAGTGTAATATATAAGGGTAAATAAAGTCAAAAGTTGTTTTAATGTGAATTTCTGGGGAATGCTTTACCATAGGGTTGTATTACTTAATGTATTTACTAACATGAGCAAACATTGAACATTGCATTCATTCCATTCATTCATTTTCTTTTCGGCTTAGTCTCTTTATTAATCCGGGGTTGCCACAGCTGATTGAACCGCCAACATTGCATTGCATTAATGTTAATTAATTAAAATAATGTTGTTCGTTGTTAGTTTGTTAACTCAGTGCTTTAATGTTAGCAAGCGTGAATTTGGATTTCAATAATGCATTAGTAAATTCTGATCTATGATTAATAAATGCTGTGCAAGTGTTTATGTTTATAATCACTTTTTTTTCAACCGTTACAGATACTTGAGAAAGACAGAGGTGGATTACACCAGCCATGGCGGCCATAGCAACAGTGCCCAACTACACCCCCTCTGTATGGGTACGGTTATGCCATGCCATCCCTCGCCTGAGCTTGACCATGCAGATGCGAGACAGTGTGTTCACTCCAGACAGCTGGGAGTACCAGCAGGTAACCCTCTCTCTCTGTCCTCTCCTTGTTTCTCACTTTCAGAAACAATTTTCACACCTGACAGCTGGTGGTGGGCACGCTCATCATTCAGAGCGACACACATTTATTTCTGTCTCGCTCTCTCTGTTTTGTTCTCTCCTCCGTGCGCTCCCTCTGAGAGTTTGTCCAAATGATATCACATACATGCCATATAGCGTGTGAACGTCCAGAAACACTGTTTTTTTTCATGCTGTCGGAAATATTTACACAGACTCACAGAACATACACTGACTCACAGCACTCTAATGCTCTCTCAGAGAGATTAAACTGGAGTTTTAGAGTCAAAACCATTAAAAGCACTTTTCTGTCTGCAGTTTAAAGAGGCAAAATTGAGTTTGCATCTCACATTCTTTAATGTTCAGTGAGTCTAAAGAACTAGACTCAAAGTAGCCACGACTAAAAGCATGATGGACTGATTTCAGAACGATAACTTTGTTATGATAGACATACATTTCATTTTATTAGTGTGTTTCCACATTTTGCTAACATTTTGATACAATTTGACTCATTTGTAACTTTGATGCATAGTAGAGGTGCATTTAAAATCCTCTGTGAAGTTCTTGAAAATCTTTTAGCGCACAACAAGCCTTTAATCATGCCACTTATTCCATGGTCAGTTGCCAAGGTATAGACATTATACCTAACATAATGTTCTTTGCAACATTTTACCAAATTTTCATCAGTTCCCTGAATTAGTAACAGGCAGACAGAAGCTGGGTTTCCATTCTAACATGTAGTGGATCTTTTTCATTCATTCATTCATTCATTCATTCATTCATTCGACTTAGTGCCTTATTTTTCAGGGGTTACCTAAGCGGAATGAACCGCCAACTATTCTGGCATTTGTTTTACACAGCTGATGCCCTTCCAGCTATAACCCAGTACTGCACAGCATAAATTCCTGTGTTAAATATACAGTGTGATTATTTTGGTGTTGTTCATTGTTAAAACCTTGAGAACATTTCAATCCACGAGTAAGAAAGAGCGTATATTTAAACGTCTTTTTTTTTCAGTGTTAAACTTTTAACCCAATATGCAGTGTATTTGCCACTAGTGAAGGGAATTCCAGTTTTCTTTTTACTTAAACCAGTTCTTCTGGACAAACAGTGATCAAACCAGTATGTTTTACAAGTCTCAATGGTATAATAAATTATAAGATATAATAAATTAACTCTCATCAGAAGCAGTATATGCACTCATTAGCTTATATACACTCAAACTCTATGAGTAATTTACAAATTTAATATATATTAACACTTTGAAGGGTATAATACCACTCCAGTTTGATGTAAGAATAAACCCTTAATGTTTTAAAATGAATTCTGAGTAATGTACAAATGTCACACTTTAGAAAGTGTTATTTTAACTCCAAAATGGAGGGAGTCATATGGACACCCAAGGAGTTTTAAGTTAAACTCAAATTGAGTTAAATGTACAATGATTTTTTTGCTGTGTGGGAAACACTCTCGCATTCATACACTATGGCCAATTATGTTTACCCAATTCACTTAAACTGAACATTTTTGGACTGTGTGGGAAAACGGAGCACCCAGAGAAAACCCAGACGAACATAGGGATAACATGCAAACTAGCCAGAAATGCCAAATGGCCCAGCTGGGACTCGAACCTGTGACCTTCTTGCTGTGAGGTGACAGTGCTAACCACTGAGCCATCGTAGCGCCCAATCTTTTTCCGAGGTCGCAAAAAAAGAATGCAATTATATGCATTTGTATCAAGCTGTTATAGACCATTTTGAGGGATGTAAACAAAAACAATGGTCCCAATGCATTTCCTGTTTTACTTTTGTAATTTCCATAGTTTCTGAGAATCCAAAAATAGCTACATGCTGATAAATGATGTTATGATAGCTGTTTAACCTCAAGTTATGATTGAATTGCCTCTTGATACAGTTATGAAATAGTTTGATAACAAGCAGGAAATGTTCATGGGCCAATGACATGACCACGTTGAAATGGACTATAGAGCAGCTGACTGTAGTATTGGTAACCTAGTAACAAACAGTAAACAATGCAAGAATAATGGAGACGCTAATTAGTCACATGGATGTATGTGGAATTTCACTTCAGGTGCCAAGCTTCATCATTACAAATATATTAATTAGGGCTGTGCAATTAATCGCAATCGCAAAAAAAAACGCGTTTTAAGCACATGCAATTTCTAAATCGCGTAAGGCTGCAATTTTATTTAGCAATTTATTTAGATTTTTATTCAGAATACGTTCTTGTGTGCATGATTTTAATATGTTAACCAATCAGAGCTGACGCAGCACACTGGGAAATTACAGCTAAGCTGAGCGGGGGAAAAATGTTAACCAATCACAGCTGACGCCGCGCACGACGAAGCTGAGTAGGAGAACCGAATAGGTGTTCTTGATTTACATTAGTTTTTATTTATTGTTATGATAGGAATTGAGGTTAGTTCATCTTCATTTTGTCATGATGTCTGTTTTTAAGACCATTTATTACAGTTTTGTTTGTCATGCAGTTAGTACTACTGTGTACAGTATCTTTTTAACTAGAGTCGAGGTTAGTTAATCTTAACTTATTTTATGTTGTCTGTTTTAAAGACAATTTTACCACAGTTTTATTTATCACACTTAATACTATGTTATTTCATTGTGAAATGTTTTGTTACGCACTTCTTGTACACTGAATACATTTAGAATGTGTGTATGTAGCGCGTTTGAAAAAGCAAAAACAGTTGCCAAATATCGCAAATAAAATCGCAATCGCAATATTCATTCCAAAAATCGCATTGTGATTATTTTGTCCATATTAATGACATTAATATTAATGTTTCATCTTAAGGCTAACAATGTGCACTAGTAAAATAAGTATTGTAAAGTTTGATTTCATGTGCACTTAAAAACAAAAAAGTCTTTTTAAATTATTTACTCAATCAGTTTGTTCAAAAGCACCTGATTATTCAGCATTCAGGAACAAAACACAACTGATACGTGATGTTCTGAGACTTTGTCCCTTTTCCTTTGACAGAGCAAAAATAGAAAGTGTTAAGTAATGCTGTCTAAAACGTATTGTTTACTGAACCCCAGCTATTGTTGTTAGCATAGGAAGGGCATATGAGAAGCTGTCAGACTCTTTTGTCAAATGTTTGAATAATAGGCATACACTGGGAAAAATATAAATACCAAAAGCTTTACTGACTTTTACAGACTGAGCCAACTCTGCTGTGACAACATTAGCATAAACCACTGCTCTGCACCCGAGGTCTGCTCCTGGGAACCCGTCGTCCTGCAAAGTTTATTTTCAACCTGCTTCAGCACACCTGCATTCAGGATCATTTGATAAATGCCTGATTAACTGCTTCAGGTGTGTTTAATTAAGGTTGGAGCTGAACTCTGCTGTATAGTTGGTCCCAGGAGCAGGACTAAAGACCTCTGTTCAGCACCATACATCTACTGCACATCCACAAAGAAAACATCACATTTGCATTACATAATATTAATAAAATTACCAATACAAATATAAATAGTTCTAAGGTAAACCCATTACTATTGCACAAAGCTTCATCAGAAGTGTATGTAAATTACAGATTTTCACTTTAGTTCCTAAATTTCTGTTAACTGTAAGTGTACAGATTTGAAGAGTCAACTATAATTATGTTATACGTAAACTGTAGTCTCCATTAAAAGTCCAAGCAATTTTTTGTAGATATCAAAACATCCCAATAAACCGAGCTGAGTAACATTGGCTCTGTAGTGTAGGTTTGGGGCTTGGCTATATCTGATCTGATTAATGAAGTACAAGCTTGTTAGTTAAGATCTGCTTTTTGTTGGGTTGTTAATAAGCCTGTTGGGCTTATTACTACTTGTAGCTACTTGCCACAAAGGTAAGCAGTTAGACAGAAAGGTAAACCGAAAATCTTGATCTGAAGTGTAAGGTCCAGCCAGATAGTCCAAACGGCGGTGTCTACTACTGGATGAAGGCTCAATTGCCTGTTCTTTCTTTCCAGGGCACAATGTTGATTTACTTCAAGTTTAACTCGTATCTGCCTCCAATTATGATATAAGATGATTTAGAATGTTAATATATTTATCCTCGTTTTATCTGACTCCATTTTATAGTTTAATATTACTTTATTAATTTAACAGCTTTAAGAGATTTTGATATATATTTGAATAATCTTGTAACTCTTACCGAATTTTCCCATGTACAACTTAATTAATTCTCAAACAATAACCAGGGGTTAAACTAGGTAATCTATAGTTCTGGTTTTCCATGATTAAAATAACCACGTACAACTTAATTAATGCTGAAACATTAATCAGGGGTTAGACCAATATTCTATAGCTCCAGTTTTCCATGATTAATTATGATTGAAATATTAATCAGCGGTTAGTTAGCTAGTACCAGTTTAAAGAAGGTTTTGTAGCTGTTCTTTGATTAAATTAATCTAACGAACACAATAATTCATCAGTACCATTCAAGAACTTTATAGCCATTCTTTAATTAAATTAATCTAGCTCCATTAGTACTTTTACTCTTATTTACTCAGTTGTTGTGAATCTATGCTACTTTACGCCGGCAGTAATGCATCATAGATTCACTAGCCTGATTAATAATTAGCGGTTATTCCTACAATCATCTACGTACACTTAGTTAAAACTCAAACGATAATCAGGGGTTAAATCAGTAGCCTATGGCCCTAATTTTCCATGATTAAGACAATCATGTACAACTTAAGTATGATTGAGATATTTAACCAGAGGTAGTAATCAGTACCATCTAAGACTTAATAGTTCGTTAGTACCTTTTAAAGAAAACTTTATAGTTATTCTTCAATGAAATTATTCTAACTCTATTACATTTCGTCTTAGTGAAATTACTCTGACTAGTCAGTACCATCCAAGATTTAATAATTCATCTTAATGAAATTACTCTGACTCACCATAGTGACTTGCGACGAATAACATAATTAAAGTCAAACAACAAGTTGGAATTTCTAGGATCTCCATCTAACATGTTATGTTTAGTCTATCATGGAGTCTAGCACATTCTTAACTTATCTGAGTAAATGATTTCAGAGTAACAAGAATACGTTCAAATATAACAATGTATTAGTCAGGTAAATGTGTATTATGCCAATACATTCAGTCAATTCATAAACGATCAATACAAAACATCAAATTCTGAAAGATAGATCCAAGATCAAAAGATGCATACCTGACAAATTCTACATAGTGCAGAGTTTCTGAGAAACTAAGCACCATGGGCCACTCTGAATGCAGAGGCGCCCCGACCAGCTGGAAGACTGTTACTTAAGTAGTCCAAAACCAAGATATGTGTGGGTGTGTGTTGAATAACAATAGGGCATTTACATTCAGTGAGGGTTCCTGAACCCCCCGGTCACACCCTTAGCAGTGGTGCAAAAGACACCTGAAGTCATATAATTATTATTTGGTTATGGCTATTTCTGAGGGAATGAGACCATTGTACCAGTCGCACGGAGACATTTCAAATGATACCAAACATGATAGATATAGTCACTTGCATGGATATAGAACAGTTCATACTTTGAGATGATCATTTTGTGTGAGCTCAGGGAAAAAAGGGGGTGAGATACTTCACATGTAAATGAAGGGTAGAGAAGGGTGTGAGTATTTGGGTGAAACGTAGGTACCATTGTCCTTTCTCAGCTGGGTAACATGCTTTTCAGTCTCGTGTCTCTCTCTCTTAAATGAGGCATATTTTCATAAATCTTACAGAAGTATAATAACTAATTTTTAATTATAACTTTTTAACTATAAGACTAACTATAACTATGTTTAACTATAAGCCAACTTTTTTAATTATAAGAAAACAAAGAACAGTAAAAAGAAAAGAAATAGAAAAGAAAATGGCTAGATGGAGCTTAAACAGACCTTCTTGTTTTATTATTCTGTCACAATATGACACCAAGCAGTCAACAATATGTGTAACAGATAAGATTCATTCCAGAACAGTGGGAACATTTCAAGCATTTTTTCTTAAACTGGAATTATAAGGAACAAACGTTTAATTTACAGCAAACTGAAATCATTAATTTTGTTAAATAATGTAAATGCCTTGAGAAGTGGAAGTGAAATCACTTGGCACAAATCGCATGCTATTTCTATCAGTGCTTTACAGATTGTTATGCCTTTTCATATTGTAGTTGACAGGCTGTTTACTATTGGTCAAGATCTGAATACTTTCAACAGTTTCAGTGGCTGTTATCTGAGAATACTTTGGAATGTCATGATTGACCAATTCCTCAAGTATTTATTCCTCAATTTTCTTCAAGTGTTCCTTAGATCTGTGTAATAACAGTAATTATAGCGTACAACTGTATCTGCTACGTTTTTCTTTTGTCATAAAAAAAGGATGACCAAAGTCACATATTATACATGGATCTCCCAACTTTGCAGTAATTTCAGCATTTTACAAAGTGAGTTTGAATAGCCTCTTAAATGCTTATTCATTTGAACTTTAAGCAGTTTTTGGAAGGCTTCATAAGCATGTACAAAACGCTCTAACTGCAAGGCGACTCACAATGATACACATTGTCATTTGAAAAGGGATTTTTAGAATAAGGTACAGCATCATGGGTAAATGTGGTTTTCTGCATGACAAACCAAACACACCAAACCAAACAAACCAAAACACACACAAACAAACACGCACAAAAACACACATATTATTGATTTACAACCTATAAAGTTCATCATTAGCATTGATGGATATCATAGAGAACCTTTAACATGCAGGGAACTTCTTAGTAATAAAAGGATTTTGTAGATGGTCAAATAAAGAAAAACTTTTCACTTTGGGGAACCAAAAAAATAAACATAAAACCTTTTATTCATTCATTCATTCATTTTCTTTTTGGCTTAGTCCCTTGATTAATCCGGGGTCGCCACAGCGGAATGATCCGCCAACTTATCCAGCATTTACGCAGCGGATGCCCTTCCAGCTGCAACCCATCTCTGGGAAACATCCATACATTCTCATTCACACACATACACTACGGACAGTTTTAGCTTACCCAATTCACCTGTACCGCATATCTTTGGACTGTGGGGGAAACCAGAGCACCCGGAGGAAACCCACACAAACACGTGGAGAACATGCAAACTCCACACAGAAATGCCAACTGACCCAGCCGAGGCTCGAACCAGCGACCATCTTGCTGTGAGGCGACAGCACTACCTACTGCACCACCGTGTGGCCCATAAAACCTTTTAAATGTCCCCTTTTTTAAAGACTGTTGGAGTTCACAGATCTGCCTTTAAGGGGACACTCAATATTTTTGAAAAAGGGTCATTTTACGAGACCCTGTAGTTTATTTTTTAATTCATTCAGCTAATCTTCATGTCTGGCGGGAGCACTTTTAGCTTAGCTTAGCATAAACTATCGAATTAGCATCCTGGTCAAATACTTAAAAAAAGAATTTTGATAATTTTCCAATTTAAAGCTTGACACTTCTATAGTTACATTGTAAGATCGACAGAAAGTTAAAAGTTGAGCAAGATGGTACGGGTCCAATCCGATTCAATGATTTATGCTAAGCTATGCTAAAAGTGCTTTCGCCAGAGCTGGAGATCTGCTGAATAGATTCAAAAATGGTAAAACTCAACTGTAGGTGACTTGTAAAATTAGCCTTTTCCAAAACAAGTGGAGTGTTCCTTTAAAAGGTTTATCAGTTGTTGTTATTTATTTCCCTTTGAAGAAAATGAATGGGATTTTTGCTTCTGAAACACGACTTTTACACGATATTCTCTAATGCAAATAAATCATTTATTTTGCTTCAGACACTTTATTGTAGCACTGTGCGATTGCGTTTAGTGACCATTTGATGCAGAAATTAAACAGCTGCAATGTGGTTACCCTTAGCAAAAAAAATTAAAAAAGAAGAAAAGAAAAAAAAGCCCAACTGCAAAATTGATAAAGGTGGAAGAGACAAATCCAGATTACGCCTGATGCCTGAATGGCTTTAGCGGATAAGACACAGATGATAAGAGAAAGATGTGTTAGGAAAATAACAGACTGTGAGAGAGATGGTAGAGAGGAGAAATGAGAGAGCGAAATACTCATGGATAATAGTGGGAACTGGGAAGAGAGAGAGATGAAAAAACAAGAGAGAGAGAATCAGAGGGAAAAGCAGTAAATGTATTTAAGTAGGTCACAGATTATTAATAGAGATCCAGTGGTGTGGATAAAAAGAAAGAAAGGGGGAGAACAGTGAGGGATGAGTGAGCGGAAGAGTGAAACCGCAGGGAGACGAGAAGGAGAGAGAGACAGGAATAGTGAGAGAAATTTAGGAAGATGGATTGGGACCGGATTGCAGATGTATAGTATTTGAAGCCTGAATTCACAATGTGCGTTTGAATGTGACGTCAAGCTTTAATTACACCTCCCTGCACTCTCTCTTTGAGTAAAGCCTCAGTGCTGTTTTAGCCAATAAGATTAAAGAGACATCTTCCATTTTATAGCACACTGCTTTGCATACTGTATACTGTATGCGTGTGCTTGAATATCAAGCAGATATGATGTATGTATACTCAGTGCTATTAAATGGGAAAGGAATGGTGTAGGATTTACTTTTAAATAATTCTCATTATGAAATTAATAGTTTCAGATTTAATTACAGTGAAATGACAAGCAATTGAATTGAATTTCAACTACTGAAATGATACGAAGCTTCTTAAAGATTCCAGTGTTGAGAAATCAATTTGATTATTTGTATATGAAATATTGACACTCTCAATTGAAAAAAGCCTCAAATTAATTTAATGAATAAATGATAATTTTTTGTTGTTTCTTAAGGGTTTTCCCGTGCAAAAAACAAACCAAAGTCCCTTTATTAATCCCTTAGTCCCTTAATCCCTTAGTCCCTTTATTAATCTGGGGTCGCCACAGCGGAATGAACTGCCAACTTATTCAGCATATAATTACACATAGGATGCCCTTACAGCTGTAACCCATCATTGGGAAAATAAATACAAATAATTATTTTAAAAAAATTAAAAAGTTGACATAAATGAAACAATTATTAAGATCAATAAACACACCCAAATCTATTAAATTCAATATTTTTTGCTATTAAATGTTTTGCTAATATTGTAGTGATGACAATTAAATATATGAATTGAGTAAATGCTACTAAAAATAAAAGTAAACGAACAGCTGACCAGACCCAACAAATATAAAATATCATATTTGTGTAATATTTGAAAAAATAAGTAAATAAATAAAGCCAATATTTAAAATTCAACTCAGTTCCTTTAAATTTAATCAAAACATAAAGGCAATTTAATAAAAACATTCAAGAAGCAACTTTGTAAATTTGTCAAATAAATTAATTAATTAAAAATGAAAGTGAAACAATATTTTTTGAGAAATACTTTGTAATTTCTGATTGAGAATTAACAAAAACACACGTATATTTAAAAAATTTGATTTAATAATCAGATACTAATTTACTTTCATGAAGAAAAACATATCTATAGCATTTTAGACAGATATAATATATTTTATAAACTTATTTTGTTGTTGTTGTTTTTTAAACACAAACAGTCCCTTAAGTGATATATAAAGATCTTATTAAGGTAGAAAAGTTGTTATCATTCACAAAACTACTGAATATTTTAGATAGACCATTGCCATAAAAGAAACAAACAAATTATACAAAATTAGATTATAACTATTATAATATAATAGAGCAAGTATTAAATAATTATTATAAAACATTAAATAAGATTCAAATAAATTGTACATAATGTTAATAACAACATTTAATTAAGCATATTTATTAGTAATATATATTTATAGAAATAATAATTAAAAAGTGGTGTCACAGTGCCTCAGTGGTCAGCACTGTCACCTCACAGCAAGAAGGTCGCTGGTTCAAATCCTAGCTGATTTACATGGCATTTCTGTGTGGCGTTTGTATGTTCTCCCCGTGTTTGCGTGGGTTTCCTCTAGATGCTCCAGTTTCCCCCACAGTTCAAAGACATGTGTTATAGGTGAATTGTATAAACTAAATTGGCAGCAGTTTATGAGTGTGAATGTGAGGGTGTTTGGGTGTTTCCCAGTACTGGGTTGCAGCTGGAAGGGCACCCGCTGTATAAAACATATGCTGGATAAGTTGGTGGTTCATTCCACTGTGGCAACCACTGATGAATAAAAGGACTAAGCTGAAGGAAAATAAATGAATGAATATTATATATATCTTTAGACGTTTATAGTTTAACATTTTGTAATGGGCGTCCCTCGCATGAAGATGGTCATATTTAACATCGAAAATATTCGAAATCCCTGTCTTATCCCTGTCCAATAACAAAACTGATGCTCTACCCCAGCAAAGCAATTCACAAACATCTCTTGAGTGTGTGGTTATTTTTGCTTCTCTCTTTCTCTCCACAGACTCTGCTAGTGTTGTCCAGCTTCTCGGCCATCGCTCTTGTACTCTCACTACTGGTGATTCTGTGTTTCCTCATCCACTACTGCTGCTGCCATCGGGGCGAAGCGGGCAGAGATGCAGAGGAGGAAGAGGAAGATGATGATACCAGCGGTGGCCATGGATACAGTGGCAAAAAGGGGCGGGGCATCTGCTGTGTCACATGGGTGTCGGTTGCAGCCGTCACATTGTGTTGGTAAGACCTGCTAATGACAGTCATTTTCAAGTGACAGCTGTAACGCTCTGTTGAGAAGACGGTGGAGACATTTCTGCGAAAACAGCCCTTGCAGATTTGACTGTGGTGCTATTCCACTGTTTTATTTTTTTTCCAAATGATCCTTAATATAATGTATTGTTTGAGTAAAGGTAGTTGGAACTGCTTTCTGAAAAGTGATTTAACCAATGGAGAATCTATATGCCCTTTGGAGCAATTAAAAGTAGTTTTTTTTGCTACATTGTTTGCACGAATGTGAAAATACATTATATATTTTTTCAAAATCTGATTATAACATTTTTATTCCCTTGAAAATCGTATACAGCATGAATACAGCTGTGTAAAAAATAATAATAATAAGTGACCACAGCACTTTTGTTTTTTTGTATAGTTTGATATTTCTGATGGACTTTAATGACATCATCTTCTTGTTTAATTGATCAAGCAGTTTTCACTATTTAGTAGGGCTGGGTATCGTTCCAAAATTTTCGATACCGATATTAATACCGATACCCTGAATTCGATACCGGTTGCGAACAATACTTTTTTCGATACTTTTATTTTAAGAAATATATTTTAACAAGATTACATAACACAATCTCAGAGAAACATTGTTTTTTTTTAATCAGGACGTTTGTGACACTTTTCACAGCAGGCTTATCTCCAAGACCACTAAACAAAGGAACAAAAGCACAAAATGAACAAAGTGTAGTTAACACAATATATTAGTTTTAATAAAGTTCAAGCAGTTTTAAATTAAACCAATTTTAAGTATTTGTGAGGCTTACTGCCGCTTAAAGGTTTAGTTCACCCAAAAATTGAAATTCTGTCATTAATTATCTACAAATTAAGACATTTTGGATTCAATCCAAGAGCTTTCTGATCCTCCCATAGATAAATCGTTGAATAAAGTTATTTTTGTTTACTTTGCGCACAGAAGTATTCTTGCAGCTTCATATAATTATGACTGAACCACTTAAATCACATAGACTTATTTTGACAATGTTTTTGGTTCCTTTCTGGGCATTGAAAAATGCATATCCAGTAAATCTATGGGAGGATCAGAAAGCTCTTGGATTAAATCCAAATTATCTTTGTGTTCTGAAGATAAACAAAGATCTTATGGGTTTGGAACAACATTTAGAGAACAATTAGCACCTGACATTATCTATTCAATATAAGAAAAAAAGCACAAATGAAAGATAAACTGACAATATTTAAGCCATTTAAACCATGTTGTGTTTTATACCTTGGAGTGCAGGAAAAAAAACACTCTTATCAGCAACAACCTCAAACCTATTGCACATATAAGCAATATAATATGAGTTTCTCTTTTGCTTAGATAAGATGTCATTCCTGTTCTAAATAAAGCTGTTTCATTTGCACATTTGCGAGGGATGATTTCCTTCAATTATGTTCTCTCAGTGCACATATATTGGCAGAGCACCATCCCGTTTAATATATTCAGAGCTATGAATATGAAACCTAATGCATTCTCATGCCTCATTGAGTTTGAACCATCAGCACGATGCATTAATGTCCTTGATGTTGCACATAAATTGTTTGTGTAAATTACTATTGTTTACCGACACTTGTCCATGACGTCACAGCCTTCCCGTCCACGCTGACCTCTTTTTCTGGAGAATTTAAAAAGCTACAATGTAGTAGAGTTCTACACACCTCTATGATCCATATTAATTACTGTATGAAACACGTAAACACACACTTCTGCTTGCTTTGGCGTAATCTGGGTCAAACAGTTACAGACAGATTGGACTGGGTTATATTTGGATGGTTAGAAAGGATTGGGCAAGCATCTGGCCCAAGCATTAATCTGAATATTTCAATGTGAAATAGATACGTAAGTGAGTGGATTTACAGTGCTGTTGATTTGGATTCTGATGCTCTTTTTAAGTCCATTTTAAATGTGTAGAAATTTTAAATGTTTTTTTTTTGGGGTCATGAAGGTTTATTTTAGTTTTTCTTTTTTTATTATATGGTGCTTTTATATCAGTGGTGAGCATGAGATTCACATTTTCCATGGTCATTAAGAAAAATGACCTAAAGTTTATTTTAAAAACACTGTGAAACTGAGGAAAACCTCATATTTTCTACACAAAAACACTTGCCACACACAAGTATATAGTGTCAATTTACTTAACACACTACTTAAAGGGAAAGTTCAACCATAACTTTAACATTTATGAGTTACTTTCTTCTGTTGAACACAAAAAAACAGATATTTTGAAGAATGCTGGTTGCTGAGAAAAACTATGGAGGTCAATGGGTGCCAGCATTTTTCAAAATATCTTCTTTTGCCTTCAACAGAAAACAGATAATCAGGTTTTGAAGGGTAATTAAATGTTGATAGAATTTTCATTGAACTATTTAATCTGGAAAGTATTTATAGCGCTTTTTCACATTTCTTTATGCTACAGCTTTATTCCAAAATGGATTCAATTCATTTATTTCCTCAAAGTTCAACACACAATACCCCATTGTTGCAAATTTATAAAAATGTAAAAAAATAAAAAAAAACTGCAAATTCACGTGTACATAAGTATTCACAGCCTTTGCTCAATAATTTGTTGATGCAGCTTTGGCAGCAATTACAGCCTCAAGTCTTTTTGAATATGATGCCACAAGCTTGGCACACCTGTCTTGTTGTTGTAAAGCCACTCCATTGATATTTTGGCTGTGTGCTTTGGGTCATTGTCCTGCTGAAAGATGAACCGTCGCCCCAGCCTGAGGTCGAGAGCACTCTGAAGCAGGTTTTTTATTCAGGATGTCTCTGTACATTGCTGCATTCATCTTTCCCTCCATCCTGACTAGTCTTCCGGTTCCTGCTGCTGAAAAACATCCCCACAGCATGATGCTGCCACCACCATGCTTCACTATAGGCATAGTATACGCCTGGCATTCACCAAAGAGTTAAATTTTAGTCTCATGAGACCAGAGAATTTTGTTTCTTATGATCTGAGAGTCCTTCACGTGCCTTTTGGCAAAGTCCAGGTTAAGGAGTGGCTTCCATCTGGCCACTGTACTGTACAAGCCTGATTGGTGGATTGCTGCACAGATGGTTCTCCTTCTGTAGGATTCTCCTCTCTCCACCCTTCTCCTCTGATCACTCAGCTTAGATGGCCGGCCAACTCTAGGAAGAGTCCTGGTGGTTCCAAACATCTTCCACTTATGGATGATGGAGACCACTATGCTCATTGGAACTTTCAGAGCAGCACAAATGTTTCTGTAACTGTTACGGCGGGTGTGACGATAACAACGGGGGCGAGGATCCAATCGCAGATATTTATTAAAGTCAGTATAGCAGTGGTCAACAGGGACAAACAGTTGTATACAGGAATTCCAGAATCGTAGTCTATAGCAGGCAAAAAGATCACAAGGGCTGGCGGCAGGCAAGAATAACAAAAAGCAAGGACTATGGTGAAAAAACACAGAAACAGGAACAAGGAAACGCGTTGTATGGTCACTCTAACAGATCGCAATACTCAGCAAACAGGATGAGTGTATGTGCTGTTTATGTAGTGTGTGAAATCAGTCCAGCAGCAGCCTCAGCTGTGAGAATCTAATCAGGTGGTGATTTGGAGCAGGTGTTTGTGTGTGTTGCATGACTGGATCTGTAGTCCGTATATAAGCAGATTTGTAGTTCATGGAATGTGTGTGTGAACCAGCGATCTCTGACAGAGGAGAGATCACTGGTGATCGTGACATTACCCCCCCTCTAAGGAGCGGATTCCAGACGCTCCAAACATAGTTCAGGCGGGAGGTGGAGCAGAGGCGGAACAGGGGGAGGGATGGAGGGACAAAAACCATGTAGATGCGGAGGACTTGGAACTTAGGATCAGGAAGCACTGACAGTTCATTCAACCCCAGTGGGTCAGGAGGCTTAGGTATAGGAGACAGTGGCAGTTCATTTAACCCCAGTGGGTCAGGGGGCTTTGGCTCAGGATGCACTGGCAGTTCGCCCGAACCCAGTGGGTCAGGGGGCTTCGGCTCAGAGAGCACTGGCAGTTCGTTCGACCCCAGTGGGTCAGGGGGTTTCGGCTCAAGGAGCACTGGCAGTTCGTTCGACCCCAGTGGGTCAGGAGGCTTCGGCTCAGGGAGCACTGGAAGTTCGTTCAACCCCATTGGGTCAGGCGGCTTCGGCTCAGGATGCACTGGCAGATCGTTCAACCCCAGTGGGTCAGGAGGTTTCGGTTCAAGGAGCACTGGCAGTTCGTTCGACCCCATTGGGTCAAGCGGCTTCGGCTCAGGATGCACTGGCAGATCGTTCGACCCCAGTGGGTCAGGAGGCTTTGGTTCGAGTACTGGCAGTTCGTGCAACCCCAGTGGATCAGGAGGCTTGGGATCAGGAAGAAGTGTCAGTTCGTTTGACCCCAGCGGGTCAGGAGGCCTGAGTTCAGGAAATACTGGCAGTCTGTTCGACTCCAGCGAATCAGGAGGTCTGGGTTCAGGACGTACTGGCAGTTCGATGACTCCAGCGGGTCAGAAGGCCTGAGTTCAGGAAACACTGGCAGTCTGTTCGACTCCAGCGGGTCAGGAGGCCTGAGTTCAGGAAGTACTGGCGGCTCTGGCGGCAGCGACGTCGACTCTGGCAGCTCTGGCGGCAGCGACGTCGACTCTGGCAGCTCTGGCGGCAGCGACGTCGACTCTGGCAGCTCTGGCGGCAGCGACGTTGACTCTGGCAGCTCTGGCGGCCGCGACTTTGACAGTTCAGACGAAGGCATTTTCAGAACAGGAACAATGACAGGAACTATGGCTAGTACAGACTTGAAACATGAAACCTTCTTATGAATTAAAGTCAGAGTGACGCTTACCCCTTTCTGAGCTGGAGGACTGTGAAAGGCTGGCCGCGTGAAACGTCTGGGCGGTGCTGGCAAGGCAAGGAGCCTGGCTGGGGCCGGCAGGGCAGGACGTCTGAGTGGTGTAGGTAGGGCCAAGAGCTTGACTGGAGCCGGTAGTGCAAGGAGCTGTACTGGCGCCGGCAGTGCAAAAAACTGTAATGGCGCCGGCAGTGCAAAACGTCTGGGTGGTGCTGGCAGTGTGAGGGGCTGTACTGGCGCCGGCAGTGCAAGGAACTGTACTGGCGCTGGCAGTGCAAAACGTCTGGGTGGTGCCGGTAGTGCAAGGAGCCGGGCTGGAGCCGACACTGGCGGGCGCACTGGAGCTAAAGCCAACACTGGCGGGCGCACTGGGGCTGGAGCAGACACTGGCGGGCGCACTGGGGCTGGAGCCGACACTGGCGGGCGCACTGGGGCTGGAGCAGACACTGGCGGGCGCACTGGGGCTGGAGCAGACACTGGCGGGCGCACTGGGGCTGGAGCAGACACTGGCGGGCGCACTGGAGCTGGAGCCGGCACTGGCGGGCACTCTGGAGCTGGAGCCGGCACTGACGAAAAGGCTTTTCTCTTCCTCCTCCGCTTCTGGGTGCGGGTTAACCCTTGGGGGTTGGGCATGGACTGGGAGGTGGTGCTGGTGGTAAAGAGAGGGGTCCATTCCCCCTGCAGGTACTCCCTCTCCTTTCTCAGACAGACATATTCCACCACCTCCCAATAAGTCCATTTACCAATTTCACCCAGCTCCTCCCAATCAAAAGGTTCATCCAATCCCGCCAGAAAGAAATGGATGATGGTGGACTCGCTAAACCCAAGCCCCCGGACTGCCTCTAAGAGCCCTTCGGCGAAGATGCCAAAGGGGCGATGGTTCTGCTGGAGAGACAGTCCTCTGGCTGAGGGTTGTGCTTGGGTTTCTTTATGCTGGGAGAGAGCTGGGTGTAAAAGTGAAGCCATACCGCTTTTCTGCTGGGTCCTCTTTGTGGCTGAGTATTCTGTTACGGCGGGTGTGACGATAACAACGGGGGCGAGGATCCAATCGCAGATATTTATTAAAGTCAGTATAGCAGTGGTCAACAGGGGCAAACAGTTGTATACAGGAATTCCAGAATCGTAGTCGTATAGCAGGCAAAAAGATCACAAGGGCTGGCGGCAGGCAAGAATAACAAAAAGCAAGGACTATGGTGAAAAAACACAGAAACAGGAACAAGAAAACGCGTTGTATGGTCACTCTAACAGATCGCAATACTCAGCAAACAGGATGAGTGTATGTGCTGTTTATGTAGTGTGTGAAATCAGTCCAGCAGCAGCCTCAGCTGTGAGAATCTAATCAGGTGGTGATTTGGAGCAGGTGTTTGTGTGTGTTGCATGACTGGATCTGTAGTCCGTATATAAGCAGATTTGTAGTTCATGGAATGTGTGTGTGAACCAGCGATCTCTGACAGAGGAGAGATCACTGGTGATCGTGACAGTAACCTTCCCCAGCCTTGTGCCTCGAGACAACCCTGTCTCGGAGGTCTACAGACAATTCCTTTGTCTTCATGCTTGGTTTGTGCTTTGACATGCACTGTCAACCCTGGGACATATAGAGAGGTTTTGAATTTACTCCAGGTGAACTCCAAATAATCTGTTGAAACAGCTCAAGAATAATCAGTGGAAACAGAATGTACCTGAGCTCAATTTAAAGCTTCACGGCAAAAGCTGTGAATACTTATGTACGTTTTTTCAGGTTTTTTATTTTTAATAAATTTGCAAAAGTAAAAAAAAAAAAAAAGAATTCACAATGTCATTATGGGGTGTTGTGTGTAGAATTGTGAGGAAATGAATGAATTTAATCCATTTTGTAATAAGGCTGTAACATAAAGAAATGTGGAAAAAGTGAAGCGCTATGAATACTTTCTGGATGCACTGTACATTGAAAGAAAAGGTCTGATCCAGATGAATTAACACAGTTTTAGGATATGATATTAAATAGCAGTCCCAAACTACGTTTTGTTAATACATTAAAGTTAAAAGGATAGTTCACACTAAAATAAAAAGTTTATCTCTATGTACTCAGACTCTGTTGGACACAAAAACAGGATATTCTGAAGAATGTTAGAAAGCAGCAGCCATTGAATCCCATAGTAAAAACAAAAAAAATGAGGAAATCCAATGGCAATTATTTAGTAAGAATGAAACTCAAATAGGCTTTCAACAAGTGGAGGATGAGTAAATGATGACCGAATTGTCATTTGGTTGTGTATCAACCCAATAAAACAATTCGGTTACACAAAATAACATTAAGTAATAAAAAAAGTTACATTTTGGGGTCACAAAAGAAATACACAATACCAGCATAAACATGAAATTCCTCCTGATTAAAAGAATGAATATGATACCTGCATGCAAATCATTTCTAACTCAGTATGTATTATCTTGCTGATTTTTGGTCATTGACTTGCATCACCGCATTTGCATGTGCAATTGAAGAGCATGCACTGTGAGCTGATATATCAGAAGAAGATTGATTTTCTGCGATGAGACTTTATTATCATAACAAGTAACAAAAGTTGAATTAGAAGTGTGACACTGACATATAGCCAGACAACATCTTATTAGATTACAGTGATCAAGTTGGGACATGTTTTTTTCACATCCATTTTGTACAAAAATGTCAACAACTTAAAACAAAAAAAGTTAAAGTTTGACCAAGTTGCGATCCATTAGTTGAGAAATACTGCAATAATCCAATCTATTAATAATATTATAAAAGTTTTACATCCTGAAATCTCTTAGTTTAAAAATTTGGGCTAAAATATGAAGCAGCTCCACTGTTTTTAACACTGATTATAATAATAAGAAATGTTACACCAAGCCAACATAATAAATAACATTTTAAAATACATAATAAAAGAAAATCGTTCTTTTAAACTGTAATAACGTTTTTTTTACTCTTAATTTGCCATTTTTAGACAGATTAATGCAGTCTTGGTGAACATTAGAGACATTTTAAAAGCATTAAAACAATCTTCCCGACCCCAAACTCATTTATTTTCCTCATTTCTCTTTCAGTACTCTGTTTGTTCTCTCTTTCCTTAGTCTTTCTGTCTTTCTTTGTCTCCTCTCATTGTTTTCTCGTTCATATTTCTGCTTTTTGTAGTGTTGCCATAGGCGTTGGTTTCTACGGCAACAGTGAGGCGAACGATGGGATGTATCAGTTGACCTCATCCTTGCTCACTGCCAATTACACACTGGCTTCCATCGATCTTCTGGTGAGAAACACGCACGCACTTGCACATGCACACAAACACACATACACACACACAATCTCCTTATGAGGCATTGGGGGAGCAGAAGAAGCGCTGCATGATTTTATTGCACAGTGATTGCAAATACGCTCATGTGTTTTGCATGTTGGAGTGGGAGAGAGCGTTTGAATACATTTGTGTGTGAGATATAATCATCTCCTGGTATTGATTTGGCTGGTTGCTCACATGGTTGATCGATGAATGTGCGTCAGTTTGATTAATGACCTACTTCACTTTTACTGTACACTCTTGTAAGGCCCTCTCCATTCATTCCGGCTTCTTTCGTTCCATTGTCATGTATCTCACATCTTTTCCCACCACTCTTCAGTAAGTAATGGCCTATTCACACCAAAGAAGGATAATTGTAATGATAAGTATATGTGTCCACTCAGTAGAAGATTTCGCTGTTTAGTATGAGTCAATATAGTGGGTTTGTTCTCAAACGCTTTGTGCTTCATACGGCAGGGTGGACTGTGATGGACTTTTTTTATTCTTGTTGTTTGTTCATCTGCAAGAAAAAAAATCTAAAAGTGCTTTAAAAATAATTCCTCTGTACTGTTATTGTAATGATTACAGTGTGGATCTTTTTTTTTTACTTTAAGTATTATTTTTAAAACTATATTGACTCTTTATAGTAATATTCACTAACAATGAACAATCATAAAGCATTAATAAACAATGAGTTAACATTAACTAACAATAAAATAAAATGTATTTTTTTAATTCATTCATTCATTTTCCTTCAGCTTAGTCTCTGATTATCAGGGGTTGCTACAGTGGAATGAACCGCCAACTATACTGGCATATGTTTAACGCAGTGGATGCCCATCCAGCTGCAAGACTGGGAAACAGCCATACACTCTCACGTTCACACACACACTCATACACTATGACACAGAAATGCCAACTGACCCAGCCGGGACTCGAACCAGCTACCTTCTTTTTGTGAGTCACCATGCTGCCCAAATATATTTTTATATTTTATTTAATCAATCAAATAAATAAATATAGACAAAGCGTTTAGTATCACTAAATTAATCTAAATTATAAAAGTTTATTTCCACCATGGACTAAAATAAATAAATAAATAAACGAAAAAATGAATGAATGAATGAATGAATAAATAAACAAAGGTTATTTGACAATTCAGTTTTTTTTTCACTGCAGAAGACACATTTGCAAGACAAAAATAAAATAATTGTTAAGAAATTTGTCAGATTTGTGAAACCACTGTGAAACAAACAGAAAAAGTTCTTAGATCAACTCAGAATTGCACGATTAAAACTTGGAATTGCAAAAAAGTATGAACTACTGTAGGGCTGCATGATATTAGAAAAATCAATTTTTATCAATTTTTATTTTTAAATATTTTTTTCTCTACAATAAATATTGCAATATAAATACAGCTTTAGAAGATCGTTTGAAAAGCACTATTTGACAGTTTTCTGGGGAGTCTAACAGTATTCAGGCACAGAAATTTAATAATCGCAAATTAACAATTTGTTTAGCCAAATTATCAAAAAATTCTTAGATAAAGTACAAATATTATTTTGTTTTCACCTTCAAAAGGATTAAGTCAAAATTTGTAGTTTTTTTCTATTATTTTTATTATGTGTAACACGGGGATTGACACCGATAACAGAGTTGTGGATCCAAATGCAGGTTTATTAGCAAGGTCAGGTAAGCAGTGGTCAACAGGTGCAAACAGATGTATACAGACAGTCCAGAATCATAGTCAAAGGGCAGGCAGATGGTCAGAGGCAGGCAGCAGACAGGAATATACAGACAAACAAGGCAAGGATCAAAAACCACGGAAAAGCAAGACAAAGGAAACCGCGTTTTAATGTCACTAAACAGTAGACAAGACTCAGCAACAGTGTGTGTGTGTGTCAGTGCAATTTAAATAGTCCGGGAATCAGTTAGTGAGCGGCTTCATGCTGTGAGTCTCTAATCAGTGGTGACTTGGAGCAGGTGCGTGTGTGTGTTGCATGACTGAGTATGAGAAAATAGTGGATTTGTAGTCCATAAGCCATTGTTACGGTGTCCGAGAGAGCTTAACTTGCAAACATCCACATAGCACAACGGAAATGTTTCAAGAGGACCCAAAAACATGACAGACCCAGCTGAGATACGGATGTGTGATTGGGCCATGATAATTTACAAAAGACAACGGAATCGTGTAATCAGGATATTAAAATAAACAAAAAACAACTCACCTTTCAAAGACCACCAGTCACTTCACTAAACAACAGTCGCGGGACAATTACACATCCGTATCTCAGCTGGGTCTGTCATGTTTTTGGGTCCTCTTGAAACATTTCCGTTGTGTTATGTGGATGTTTGCAAGTGTTTTAACCAATTTGCTGCACATTTCTTCCGTTGTTTGTTTTGACTAATTTGCTGCGCGTTTCTTCCGTTGTCTGTGTTGTGAGAATTTGCAACAGGTGTGCTGTCAATTTGATAAAGATCGTTTCTTAGTTTGCTGGTGTTTTTTGTTATTGCATGTGCTTTCTTTAATTGCAGCGCGTTAACCTCTCTCGGCCACCGTACATTGTGCTTGTTCTCCAGCGATCTAGAGTTATGATCGCTGGTGATCGTGACAATTATGGCTATATTATCTGCCAGTTAGGTAAGTAAAATAATTTTGTTTCTTGCCTTGAAAGGTAGATATTTGGACTAGAAACAAGACAAATAATCAAAAAAGTTGCATAAAATCGTATATATATTTTTATAAATAAAGTAATTAAATATTTCTCACAATTCTGTGACACTTGATCAACTATAATTCAGACTCAACATTGTATATCTTGCGATGTGACTATTGCAGATACGCACATTGTACAATACATTGTGCAGCCCTAGTATAAACTCTATGTTATAAATGTCTGAGTTTGCGAGTTTATATGGGCTCAACCAGTTTAATATCACTCTTTAATTTAACAGTTGCAGTTTACCACTTATTACATTGTCCAAATGCATTTAAAGGTGAAATATTTCCCCATGATCATATCCAGGTTTCAGACACCATTTCCGGCCTGCAGCGGTCAGTCTCAGGGCCCTTGACCTCCATGGAGGATGTGTTTGGAGGACACAAACCAGCGCTGGTGCCCACGCGCTCCTGCAGGCGTCTGTCAGAGCGGGTCGTGTCTCTGCTCTCCAACCTGACTCTGGGAAGAGGCCTGATCCCCATCGCCGATGGCTTTTACAGGACAAACGGAAGCGAAAGTATAGTAGGAGCCCTCACTCCTGCTCCACCTTCTGTAGCGTCAACCCTCAGTCCATCTGCCAACAGCATTCCTGCCCCGTTCTCTCCTGGATGGGCTGCGAACACTCTCATGGTGAATGAAGACTACAGGTAAGGAAGACTAGGGAAGATAATGAGATTTTGGAGTTTAAATGGAAGCTGCTATGCAAAATCACTTTAATAAGGGGATCAAACACAGGTATGTGGACATGGTGTTATGTGGCCAGCCTCTAATAAACATTGATTAATTACATTTTTTTTTTAATGATCACAGTTCATGAAAGCAGTCCACAGAAACACTTTGATTGGCATTCTCCCTTTGTACTTTGTACAGAGGGGGAAAGTCCCACCTATTACTGTCGATCTTTCCCTCATTAGCATAGACAACACTGAGTGAGAAGGAGTCATCAGATATTACAGTTTTAGCACTGTAACAGCCAAAAACGACTAAGAGGCATTATAAATGTGGAATTCACAAATGAACACTGTAGTCTCCAGAGACATTTCTGAGACACTTTTCTGATACATCTTCAGTTTTTCAGAGATAATGTTAGCAGTGTTTTTGAATCTGCGCTATGCTGACACACAGGCATTTGTTCTTTTGTAAAGAGCACGGTCTCGTTTGAATATAAAGCGACAGTCACCACAGCGTTACAATTTGGATCAAAGCCTATAGAGGGGTTTCATACAGATATAAAAAATTATCTGTGGGGTATTTTGAGATGAAACTAAACTATACACACTCTAGGGACATCAGAGAATTATTTTACATTTTGTAAAAGGGGGCAAAATAGGTCCCCTTTAAGGCAACAATGACAAAAAAGATGTCAGAAAACCATATTTTTAAAAGGGCCGTGTTCAGTGCTCTTGTTCTGTTGGATTTTTTTGTCTAGCTTAGTTTTTACAGATCAAGAAACTGTTTGTTGATATAATTAATTTTATTTAAAATGGAATAAAATACTGCAGAGTGATGGACCAAATGTTGAAGTGTTGTTTTTTTCTGTGATGCCAAACTTGAACCTTTAGTAGTAACTGTACATTATTTTTAGTGTCCTTATACTATGCTGAATACTATTTAGAAACTGTAAACTGTATTTTTTAAAATATTATTTTCTAATTCTTTGTTCAAAAGAGCATCATTTATAAAAATATAATTTTCTTTTGTTCCTATTTATTATTTTTTTAACCAATAAATGGTGTAGAGTATGGATGACAACAGCAAACAAATAAACATAAATACAATAGAATTAAATTAAATATTTTAAATTAAATCCGAATAATAAAGGGACTAAGAAAATGAATGAATGTATGACTTGTTTCAGCCTTCAAGACTTATTGGAAAACTTTCCAGGCAAATTGAAAATTATTCCAATAAAATAAAATAAAATAAAATAAAAAAAAAATAAATAAAAAAAATAAAATAAAATAAAATAAAATAAAATAAAATAAAATAAAAAATAAAATAAAATAAAATAAAATAAAGGCGCCACGGTGGCGTAGTGAGTAGCACGTTCGCCTCACAGCAAGAAGGTCGCTGGTTCGAACCCCGGCTGGGTCAGTTGGCATTTCTGTGTGGAGTTTGCATGTTCTCCCCGTGGTTGCGTGGGTTTCCTCCAGGTGCTCCGGTTTCCCCCACAGTCCAAAGACGTGGTACAGGTGAATTGGGTAAGCTAAATTGTCCGTAGTGTATGAGTGTGTATGAATGTGTTTCCCAGAGATGGGTTGCGGCTGGAAGGGCATCCGCTGCGTAAAACAAATGCTGGATTAGTTGGCGGTTCATTCCGCTGTGGCGACCCCGGATTAATAAAGGGATTAAGCCGACAAGAAAATGAATGAATGAATGAAAATAAAATAAAATAAAATAAAATAAAATAAAATGAAATAAAATAAAATAAAAATGATAAGATAAGATAAGATAAGATAAGATAAGATAAGATAAGACAAATTAAAGACAATACAAGACAAGACATGACATGACATGACATGACATAACATAACAACATAACATAATAAAGTAAAATAGGTTTATAAAAATGGTTATTGGGCTGCGAATTTTCTCTTTATTTGTCATTCAAAAGTCTGGCAAAAATTTATTTTGTACTCTGGATCTGGAATTTGAATGTAGCATTGAATATGCTCTGAAAATGTGTTTGTGGTTTAGATGGCTGTCATACGTGCTGCTGCTTTTGGTGGATCTGGTGGTGTGTTTCTTCATTCTCCTGGGTTTAGCCAAACAGGCCCGCTGGCTACTAATTCTGTGAGTAACACTCATTACTGACCTGCTTTGTTCAAGTGATGATATCGATACATCATTGCTTTTATTGTGTAAATCCAAATTCCCCAAGATAGGAAATGCTTACTGAAAAAAAATCTATTTATTTTTGCTTACTAACACCCACTCAGGCACAGAGGGGCAGATGGTATAAATGTGTGTGTGTGTTTGCAGGATGACAGTGCTGGCCTGGCTGTCTCTGTTTATGAGCTGGGGTTCTCTGGGTCTGGAAACACCCACTGTGGTGGTGAGTATTCAGGCAACGTCTTCCCCGACACAAAAACAACAGCTCTCCGAGAGCGGACGTCCAGCACAGAGAAACCACCATCTGTGTGTGTGTGTGTGTGTGAGAGCTTTTGCAGAAAATCCAGCCAAAGCTCTGTGAATGTGACTTTTTACATTTTAAAAGGTCACAACAGCCAAGATGCAGTCACTTATTGTGTTCTTATGAAAGAGCGAGAGAGGAATAGAGTGTGTTAGATTGAAAAAGGTTTTCCACTCTGGGAACTCAGCAGCCATGGCACAATCCCAAAAAGGCTTGAAAATAGGGCAGAGATTAAAGATTCAGTGTGTGTGTGTGTGTGTGTGTGTGCTTTGTATAAAAAAAATGGGGGGGGGGGGGGATTGGATGCTGGGATGAAGATGAGCATAAGCGATCTTAAAAGCAATGAGAACACAAAGAAGTGATGTTGAGTGTTTCAGAGAGGAACAGAGAAGTCAGCTCATTTCATTTAGAAAGATAAGAAATATATACAATCTGAAAATACAACAGTTTATTAAAGTAAATTAGAATTATAAAGAACAGCGAGTATAAAATAACGAGTTTGAAGAAATGAACAAGACCACATTTAACGGATCAAAAAATGACTATGATTGTGCACAATATTTATTTCCACAAATATATTAAGCTGTACAACTGGTTTCAAGCTGGATTAATAAAAACTGTATGCTGAATAGCAATTGAGCATATTAAATGATTTGTAAAGGATTATGGGAAACTGAAGACGAGAGTAATGTCTAATAATAATAATAATAATAATAATAATAATAATAATAATAATAATAATAATAAAATAAATGAAATGAAATACTAAAACATGTCAAAATATTGTAGTGAAATAGTTATTTGTAATAATTTTGAACGTTTTTTGAATGGTAGTCAGTATTGCATAGATTACTTACAAACTGTGTTCTGCTGATTACCAGTTCTGAAAGTTGTAGTTAGTCATTTAATATGGATTACATATTTTACATAATATGTTTTGTCTACTTTTTGATTTCTTTTAGATTACTCTTTACCTAAATTTGCCTTCAAAGCATTAACAGCAGCAAGTATTCATAAACAATAGATTTCTAAATAATTGAACATTGCCATTTTGTTTTGTTAATATTCAAGCTAGACTATATGACTAATATATAAGTTTTTAATTTTTTAATTTTTTTTTTTAAATGTAAGGAAAAATAGGAAGAGTTAATATATTATTGGTAATTTGCTGCCATTGTGTAATCAATTAGTAATTGGTTAACATCAGGGGAGAGCAGGGATAAAAGTACCATTTTTCATTCAAATAATATTTTTTTTAAAAGATAATGTTTTAGACAGAAATATATTTTTGCTGTGGTTACTAACTCATAAGTCTGGTCTATCAATATCAGGTGATATTTCGAAAAAATGTAGAACGACTTCAAAATAATTTCACTTGAAACCTTAATTGCACGTTGTTACTTTTGACCCTGTCAGTAGGAACAAAAGTAACGCTTGGGTGGTTTAAAAGTAACAACAATATTTGCTAGATTTACTGGCTTAATCTTGTTTATTTTAATTATATCTGACTATGACTTTGTTAATGTTAACTACAAACATATTTTGTCCTTTATTTTTACAAAAAAATATTAAACTGCATTTTTATTTTAAATTTCACTTTCAATAAATGTTTCAAAAGCAATCCAACAACGCAATTAGGCATGGGCCGGTAAAAGTTTCTGACAGTATGAAAACCTTTTCACGATATTGTGATTATTACTGCTCTAAAAAAAAGTTATTTTTAGTTGTCTGGGTGAAAAAACAACAACTGTTTCACAATATATTTTATTTTATAAAACATTTATAATATTTTGGAGCAGTAAACATTCATTGATTCATTCATTCATTTTTCTTTGGCATAGTTTCATACCATTTCAGAGGTCGCCACAGCAGAATAAATTGCCAACTATTCAGCATATGTTTTACGCAACAGATGCCCTTCCAGCCGCAACTCAATACTAGGAAACACCCATACACACTCATACACTACGGGCAATTTAGCTTACCTAATTCCCCTATAGCGCATGTCTTTGGACTGTGGGGAAAACCGAAGCACTCGGAGGACACCCACGCGAACACGGGGAGAACATGCAAACTCCACACAGAAACATCAACTGGCCCAGCCAGGACTTCAGCGGCCTTCTTACTGTGAGGCAACAGTGCTAACCACTGAGCCACCGAACAGTAAACATGTCAGGCTAAACAATTCACAAAACACACATAAAAAACCCTTAAATACCTTAGGAACAGTATGACAGAAATATTAACAGTTTTAAAACCTTGACTTTCCAAACAATAGAAAATGTTGAAACCAGTTATCATCCCATGCCTAAATTCAATAGATTTTTTTATATTATTGGCAATATGTTTTTATTTTATTTTTTTCCAAAATCATATGGATCAAAACACTGAAAACTCTAATGTGGAAGTGAAAAATAAGGTTTGTCTATTATCAGTGGGATATAAATAATAATGTTACTTTTGTCCCCACATGAGCTCTTGCCATTTAAAGCTGATTTATTTTTAAACTGAAAAACTCAGACACTTCAAACTTAAGGATGTGTTATTGCTACAGTAATTTACTTTCTGCTCTTAAAAACTGAAATTCGGACCTAACCTCGGGACACGGTCCCTGAAATCAGCTGATATTTGTGAAGTGTTGCATGCTGAATGTCCAGTTATAGTCTGGAAAGCAAATGTTGTCAGGGCTTCGAGAAAATGGCTTTGGTTCTTTCATCCTATGTTACTCTCGTCCTCACCCACCCCAAACAACTAACTGTAATGTCATTATGAGCGTTTTAAATTAATTATGATATTATATAATTACAAGTACAACATTTTGGAAACTTGATTTTAGAATCCAGATTACAGGCAGTGATGGTAGTGTACATATATGCAGAGGAGAAATGTAAGGTCCATCGGTAAGAAGTTAAACCGAAATCTAATGGCGAAACTGACGATTCGAAAGAAAGAAAGAAAGAAAGAAAGAAAGAAAGAAAGAAAGAAAGAA